>JAOEHX010010372.1:44574-69779 GCA_025448015.1 Bolborhynchus lineola | reverse complement strand
GTATGGAATACCTCTTTGGTCGGTTTGGGTCAGGTGCTCTGTCTCTGCTTCCTCCCGGCTTCCCCTCCTCCCTGGCAGAGCATGAGGCTCCAAAAGCCCTTGGCCACACCAAACATCACTAAGCCAGAACTAAAAACATTGGTGTTATCAGCACTGTTCTCAGGCCGAAAGTCAAAAACACAGTGCTGCACCAGCTACCGAGAAGGAGAAAAATGACTGCTACTGCTGAACCCATGAAAATAAGCCTGGAATGAATTAATTTACTAGATTCTATTTCCTACTTAAATCACTGGATTGATTGCAATGTTTTGATTTGTTTAAATTGGCATCTTACAGCTTTCCCTGAGACTCGGTTTTGGGGTGAAGTATGCTTCAATACTGTTGCTATGTATGATAGCAGCCTGAGATCAGCCAGTGATAATGTCTACAAGTGAGAATGAGAAAGGTTAGAAACAGCATGAGCATAAACATTGTTAATTTCTACCCTCTCAAAACATGCATTTTTAAGAGGAAGCATGAAAGCCACAAAATAAGAACACAAAAGTGATTTCTTTTCCATTGTCCATTTATATTAACACCTTGTCATGGTTTTCTTTGGGAATCATGTAGCTAAATCTAGAGTTTGGTCAAAATAAAAAATCAAAAAATAACAGAACATTTATAACAGAAGAATTTTTACGGCTAAAATTATTAATAAATTAAGTTGGATTAATCTTCAGTTTAGCATCAGAACAAGAATTAGAAAAACAGGCATTTCAGTGTATTTACTCTTTCCTCTGAGGATTCACAAATCAGTAATTTCCCGGTTCCCCACAATTTTGATAACACAATTTATTTATTTTTAGCCAAAATTTTCTGAAGAACATGAATCTATAAACAGAAGAACTATCTCCATTCCTTTCCCTCATTTCCAAACATTTGCTACTGTTATATTAGGAAGTACCAAACTAGAAATACTACTTACATATAATGATCATTTAAAACGTTTGCAGTAGACCATATCTAACATTGAATGGTCTTAGAAAAGTATTTTCCAACTGATTTTTAGACTATTTACTGTATTAATATTAAATAACAACAACAACAATAATAATATATCTGATTTGCAGTAACTTTTGTTGTTATTTTGGCAGTTAGAAGACAGCAACACTTGGAGGAAGCAGGAACATTTACAAATATGCATGTCCACTTAATCCCAACAGCAATAATTTCAAAGTAGTTTAATTTGGCTCAGTGTTGCAGGCACACAACCAGTTTAGTCACATGAAATTGCAAAAGAGTATTATAAACAAGTAAGCAATATTATCAGATTATCTAATGAGGAGGTCAGCTGAAAACCCAGAAATGCACAATCTCTTTATTTTTTTTATAATTCCTTTTTTTTAGCAGCCTCATTCTGCCAAGTTGTAAATTCAATACTGTCTGATATTACCTTAAATGAATGCATAATTTTATTGTCTTTTGTTGATTGCCTTGGCTTTAAGTGTAGTACCATCACTCTCACCTTCCAAAACATAACCAGTAGTAGAAGTGGCAGAGGAGATGATGTTCAGTATTAGAGCTTTCAGCTAATATTCTTGCTTTTTTTCACTGATTTGGTGTTATAGTGATGTGGAAAACCCCTATCATGGGCGTAAGTGAAACTAAAAGGGTGACTGTTCAATTTACCGGCTGATTGTATGCTGTGTGCAAACTGGAGCATGGATTTTTAGACTGCAGTATCGAGGGGCCTTTGAACAATCTGATCTAGTTAAAGATGCCCCTGATCTTTGCAGGAAGGTGGGACTAGATGACCTTTAAAGGTACCTTCCACACCAAACAGATGTATGATTCTGTTATTTTCTCTAACAGAAGTGACTGAAGAGTAGGCAAGAAACTTATTGCCTTGCCATAGCTGCTGCATTTTGGGTCTGTGTAAGTCCATCCTGAGAAAGAAGAAAGAGAGGGAAGACTGCTTCTCCAAGGAGCAGCTGAACAAGTTCTGTTAGGAGATGGAAGAATCCTTCAGCATGGCTGCAAACACAGACATTCCCAACTCCATCTCTTCTCACCCTCTATTCTGCCTGCCCAAAGAGGCCTGACAAAATTCAGTTGCAGAGTTAATAAAGTCTATGAGAGTTTCAATAAACCTAGGAGACCACCCTTCTGGAATAGATGTTTTCAATCTCTTTAGACTTTTTGCAGAAAGGATCTGATTTTCATCTATACAAAAAGTTACTTTATTCTAATTTTATGGTTTATGTTCTATGTGATAAAGATGCCTTTCATGTTTTAGGGTGTTCTCTCTGAAAAAAGAGGAGAACAATATTTCAGATTTAGGTTGTGGTTTAATAAGGGACTTGTCAAGTGGTTAGTATGGACTAAAAGCTCTTATTTCAGAACCATTTCTGGTACTGAAATTCCAGTTACTACAAAATATCACATGCCTATTGATAGTGAAGCATTACACATCACCTACTATTATTTCCCTTTTGTTTAACTGTACAGAAATAGATTTTAACATTAATGTAAAACCTTTTGTATTGCTGTAAGTAGATCTACTCAAACATGGTATTGATTTGATTTACAGCATAAGTTTGTAAATATACTAAATAAAAATACTCAAATTAATAGCAAGGTTGTCAATGAAACAGCAGATAATAATTTTATCCTACAGAAAAATACTTGTAGACAAAAATCTCATTTTCTCAGTCTTTACTGCAGACTTCAAACACATTAGTTTCAAGGTAACCAAAACTTCTGCTTGATAACAATTCAAGTCCTGGTGGCCAAGCTACATCACCAGAATATGATTGGCAAAATACACCAAGTGAAGTGACACAAATGCTGGAAAGCAAGTGACAAATTATTTTCCAGCAGTTGCCAGAATTTTACGAACACTTTCTTGTATATATGCATATTTCTACATAGGATCCCAGCAGAAAAATAATCTCTTCCAGGCAAGAAAACAAATACAGCAACATTTGTCATGTATTAAAGTAATCTTTGTACCTCAAATGCAAAAGAGAATTTGTAAAGCAAGGTGTGTAAGCAGCAACAGATCTTTAGTATACCTAGCTTGATCATGAAAAAAACATAGGAACTATTAAAAAATTGTTTGATGCTCTCTGATGCAAAGAACACAGCCTAGAAGATATATGAATGTTACATGACAATGATAGTATAAAATAAGCCAATATTAAAGAGTTTCTCAGTGAACCAGGACAAGTCTCTAAAATGTCCCTATTCTATGATTCTATGAAAATATTAATCTGTCAGTATGCTTTTTTTTCTCTTCAGTCCAGAAGGTAACTGCACTTCATCAATTCAAGTACTCAGAGAATTAAGTTTTATTTACAGGTAAGTGGAGCAATTTTTCTGGTTGGGGTTGTTAAAAACTACAGAGCCTGGACATGATAAGTGTTCTTTTCTCTCCCTTCTTGTTTTGGATCAGTGCAACTTCCATTTTGTTTGACATTTGCATGTCTACCAATTCATGGATATTCCTTTGCAAGCCACAAGTAATAATAGTATGCAATTTATTACATCTCCTTTAGAGGTTTAATATTTGTGGATCAGTTGTCCTTTTCTCCCAACAGACTCTGAAAGGTCATGTCAAAATGAAGCTGCTGATGCTGCTGTGATGGTTAGGCTGGTTTTCCCCTTATTAATAAAGTCATAGACAACTTAGTAAACAAACCCATTATGAGCTAGATATTTATTTCTTTAAAGCTGAAATAAATCCACCAATATATTCTATTGGAAAATTACTTCACCACTATACATGAAATTGAGAAATCAGTAAAATTTAATACAGTGAGCTAAGATACAAGAAATTACTCAGTCTGGACAGGTGAACACACCTGAGAGGCAAATACTAACTTTTTATTACATTTTGTGAAACTGTCAAAATTTCAATTTTGTTCAGTATCAGAATAAGGAAAAATGGATTAATACCTTCCTTTTAAAAGTAAACATTTCTGATTGTCTTCTCTTCCCTCCATCCGTCATGATTTTAGAATTTATATTCTCATCAACTCCAAGATTTAAAGATCAATACTTCACCTCATGTTTGATATTGATTTTAGATTTAGCTTTAACAGTCATTCAGGGAGCAGCTGCTAAAACCAAAACCATACTAAAGCAGAGGGGAATGAATGGGACAAGATGATAATCAGGATTATGTGATTTCAGAGACATCCCAAATTACTGGAGTTAGAAAGTCTGCTGTCCTCACCAACGGAAAGCTGAAAGCTCCTGCAGATTTTCAGCTGGTGTATTCCCTGTTTTGGCCTTAGAGTTGCTCACAAAATATTTACTGTCTCCAACAGAGGTAAGCAGCATTTGTTTCACTCAAAACAACTGATGTATATGCTTTAAGAGCAGTTAATTTGTAGAACTGGTTCAAAGCTCAAATACTTCACAGTCTAACTTTGTAACATAATAATTACTGGCATGAAGCAAAATAAACCTACAAGTGTGATGTACTGATAGTGAAATACACAACTTTTAGGGAAGGCTGTTTTCTCCTTTCTTCCATTTATCACTGATGCATGGTTGATAGGTATAAAATGAAAGACTACCATTTTGCACTACCTTAATGCTATCATTTAACATATTTGAGGAAACTTTCAAAGTAAAAAAAAATAAATTTGCTTTTATAAAGCTAAAATGATCCAATAATCTAGACTACCATTAACTGGTTAATGTGCTGGTCTTTCTGCCTTGTTAATTAGGATTTCAAGAGCTACTTCATGAAGTTCAATGCTTTGCTGCTGTTACTGTTTGTAATCATAGAATCATAGAATCAACTAGGTTGGAAAAGACCTTTAAGAACATCAAGTCCAGCCATTACACCAGGACTGCCAAGACCACCACTAAACCCGATCACTTAGAGCCTCATCTACATGGTTTTTTAATACTTCCAGGGACAGTAATTCTACCACTTTCCTGGGAAGCCTGTTTAACATATAATGGGATTCTTCCAGTTTTAAACTTGTGATGTTCCATAGCAAATTTCAGTGGCATGACTTTACTGGGTTTGGCGGGGACCAAGGTAATTTTTTCACATATTTCACTGTATGATGCTATGTTTTGGACTTGTGATGAAAACAGTGTTTCTTACTTTTAACTTTCACCATCCCACTAAGCAAGCTAGCAGCTGTGTGGGGCTGAGCTGTCTACAGAGTTAAACCACAGCACTTTCAAGAAAAATACTTCTAGGCCATCTAGAATGCATTGTAACACAGTTTACTGTCATTTCTAGAAACAAACTATTAATTGTTTTGAAAAGCAAGCAAAGATCCTTGCTTAGCCTTGGATAATGGAAATAATAGCTGGGAAGTGTACATCCATGAGAGCTGTAAGACTAAAGATAGAACTGTCAAATTATAGTAAAGAGCCTCACTGATTGGCAACTGCAAGAATTTCTAAAACAGATCTGAAATGTCTGAAGAACAGGATTCAGAACTGTAATTAATAGATTAGAAAAAAGGTGGTATAACTCCTTCAACAGGTCTTTTTGTATTTCAACCATTCTCTTCTTCCAGTAATATCTGAAAAGTCCTTTCAGAATTACAGGATTGGCCAAATGCATTTCAGGCAACACAAAAGAGAAATAGAAGAGATAAATGATATCTTTAAGAATCACTGCAAAACAAAAAGAAATCCATTTTAACTGCATCACTAGTGCAACCCAAGAAGAATAGGTAGAGGTCATAATAGAATGATTAGACTTGTAAGGGACTTTAAAGATCATCTAGTTCCAATGCTCCCCTGAATTCACGGTTCACCATGAATTTACTTTATCCAGGTCTTGGTTCAGTAATGCAGATCAAGTAACTCTTTAAATTCTTCCCCTCCAGAGACCATGGGCCTGAAGTATGGAGTGTGTAGCCTCTCCCAAGTTCTGTTTTTATATATCAAAACACAATTACAATTCCTTCTTAGCATGACATGGTACTTTATGATGGAAAATTCTATTTGAAATCATCAGCGAGCTGAGTTCAGTTTCATTTTGAAAACTACTTGCACTACTTTAGTATTAATTTTCCATACATTTTCCCCAGTCTGATGAGCAACTGCAATTTTAAAACAACCTGTGTCACAGCTCTGGCACTAACACCACCAAATATTATGATTTGTTAGTACATGATAAAGAAAACAGGAAAGCAGTGAACAAAACAATACTGAAATTACACTCACTACTACTTTTAAATACATTACCTATCTGCCTTACTAATATCTGCTTGGGTATACATAGTCATCTATGAAATTACCTATTTTTCAAATCATAGATGAAAAATGAATATGGGAAGAAAAACCAAGGTTAAAATGACCTATCATTCAGCACAGCTCAGATACAATTTAGAGCAGTAGCAGTGTTGATGATTCTTTTGAAAGAAACAGAATGTCAAAACACACTGAAAGGAAGATAAAACCAAAATGTGCCCACAAGAACATGTCCCAGGAAAAGGAACACCTGCCCTTTTAGCTTGATGTATCTAATTATTAACGAAGATACATTCTGCATTTCAATGCTGTCTGATTGCTCCTCTTTGAACCATATTTCACCCTGAGTCACACCTCAGATATTTTCTAACAGTCTCAGTGCTGATGGATTTCAGATTGGAAAATGTAATTGCTTTTCTGGGTTTTTACTACATTCATTTGGAAACAAACCTACTAAAAAGTATCACAATGGATGAACTGCTGGTAAATGATCCAAGACATTTAATCTAATTTATCTACTAAATCACTTTAATTAGTTTTAGACTGTCAGCTGTCACTTTCATATTTTTAAAACAACAAAAAGAACAAAACCTCTCATTGGAAAAAGAAAAAAAAAAAAAAAAAGACAAAGACTCCTACACACTTTCCTCAAGTCATATAACCTCTCACAAATTAAAGAAATAAACAGAGATAAATCCCCATGTCATTAGTATACTACTTCCAGTTCACAACTTGGATGAAATCAAATAACTAACATCTGTCATTTTGAAAAGTGTTCTTTATTATCTAATGTCTATCAGAGTCAGACACTGAGTGGTCTTGTTTAAACTGATTTAAATTTGCATTTATTTTAATGCATGTGTATAAATATTGAAATTTACATTTGATTTGTTGTTTTTTTTAACATTGCATATTGATGTCAGATACAATAGTACAAAGCCAAAATAAAGAATCTGTAAAGCTAAGTACGATAGTGACTGCTACCACAAAGTGTTTGCAGCTTTTATTAATATAAATTATCATAAAAAATAGCTAACATCTTTTTGCATCTTAGACCAACAGAATGAAAACTTCTTTTTTTTTTTTTTATACACAGCATGTAAATAAACAATAGATGTTTAAAAACTCATTATAAAGTGTGTTCTTTTGTTCCTGAACTGCTCTTGAACCATTTCCTGTAAAGAAACTCTTTTGTAAGAGGCTTCATATTGATTTTAAAGAACTAATTGTATGACATAAAGTTGTTATTTCAACAGTAAAACATTTTCAAAATTATATTCAAACATAAAATGAATTTGGCAATCATGTTGGCATTACTAAGAGCTCATAGTAGAGGCCTTGCTCTTTTGCCATGTTGGCTTTGTTAGACTTGTCTAAAAAGGTAGAAGAGCCAATAATAACATGGACATAGACTGATATCTTCTCCAACAACCTAAGTCCTACAAGCTGATATATTTGCTTCTTAATCTACAGGAAATTTTCAATTACATTAAGAACTCTGGGACTTCCTTCCTTATTCTTTGGCAATCAATGAAGCTACTTACTACCATGGCATACAACTCTGCCATGGAAGAGACTGTGTGGCAACTGAACAGATACTATTGCTGTAAAAATATACTGCCTGGTCTTTAATTAGATTCACACATTTGCATAAGGAGATATCTGGAGACAAAACATGTTGATTCTTCTTTGCTTATGTTTATATATCAAGAAGATAAAAACCAAAGTCCAAATGGATGAACAGAATTAATTAATTATTATTTCTCTACAATTAGAGTAGCGACCCGTCTGTTTTTCTAAGGGGGCTGAGAAGGCACGAGAACAGCAGCTGGTGCATGTCACAGGTTCGAGTCTACTAAGAGAAACATCAGACAGGAGATATCCAAATGGGAAAATATAAAGGAGGGATCTGAGTGTATCTTCAGATATGGGGATCTAGGGTCAAAAATGTCAAGGTGGTGAGTCTGTTCTCAGATGCTGATCCCTCCAAATAGGCCTTGCATCTCTTACAACCATCATATTCTTTTTTTTCTATGAGAAACAGCCAGGCTGAAGCACAGATGAAGCTTGCATGTGAGCAAACCTATTACACAAATAAAATCCTAGTATCATAAGAACTGGCAGTCCAACCACAGCCTAGACGAGGATTCTCTTTATGATAAGGGCTAAGAGAAGACACCACAGAAGAGGATATAAATACGGCAAGTATGACTGGTGCTTCTGAAATACTCTTCTGGACTCCAACAATTTGCAACTTGTGGAATTTATGAGCCAAAGACTCTGGCTTTTAATTTCATATCTTTTAATGAATCTCTATCTCACGAATTTATACTTTTCTCTTTGAACCCGTGTAACACTTAGTATACACAATGTCCTACAAAAAATGTCACCGTGTAAAGAAAACAAGAAGGATAGTCCCCAGTGATTTCAAGTAGGCTTTCCCCTCAGAACACACAGTGTCTTAAAAAAGACAAAACACCTAAAAGAGTTCGGAAAATATGAATTCCACGAAATAGTTATTTGGACATTTTGCTAGCAGTTCTACATTACACCCTAAGAAATTAGTTCCAGAGCTGATTTTATTTTTTTTTTCCCAAAGAACTTCATATTTACCCTTAGCATCAAAAAACGAAGAAAATTTATAGGGTTCAGCATATTTGCTGAAAATAATAACAGAAAGCAACAGATTCTACTAAAGTAAATAATGAATAGAAGAAATCTTAATGACTAAAGAATATATAGGCATAACAAAAATGAAACAAGCTATCACTGCTAATGTAAAAAAATAAACAGAAGAGTATCTTCTATTAAGAAATTGGTTTCTATAAGCATAGATTTACAGGGAGAGCTCAGGAAGCTCTGAGCCCTCTATTATTTCTCTACACAGTGTGCATTCTGGAGTCATGGGAGAAATTCCTGTTCAAAACCCTCATGTTTATGCAGACACATCTACCCTTGTCTGTGTTTCTGTAAAAATAAATTTAATTCATGCTTAAATTATTTTTTTTTCTTCCGAGAAATACTGATATCTAATGAAAGAATTGAAGTTTAACTAATTTATCTGAAAAAGAACATCAGAGGGCATACAATGGAGAGCAAGAAGAACTTGCTAATTTGAAAATGAAAGCAGGAAAATCTTTCCCTAAATGAGCTACAGTTCTGGAAATGGTGAAAATGTTGACACTATACTCATGTTCATTTATGAATTAGATACAGTACCTTAAAATGTTACTTTTCTTCAGCTGCTCATTACTGTATCATCAGATAAGATCTAATCATGTGAATTGTGAATCCTTTCAGCATATTTCAGTGCACAGTAAAACATGTTAGATTAAATCATCTAACAAATGAGAACATAACAGAATCAATTTTTATCACCATGGATTACAATAATATCCTAAATTAGACAGTAGACTCACTTTGTGGAGTCTATGAAAAATCTCTAAAAATAAGCCTTTTGTTTTACTTATTCAATTTTGTGCTTCCAAAAGCCAAATAAGCTTTTGGCTTTTTAGAAAACAGAACACTTCACAATTTAAAAAACTTTGTTAGCTTTTAGACTAATAATGGAATGCTTATTATGTCAGGACATATGTGGAAAACACAGCCTTCTAAGAGACCAGAACACGCTTGTTAGCTTATTTAGCCAAAAATAGTAATAATGAACCTCGAACACACACTCAGCAGAAGCTCTTATCATCTGTGTTTCCTGTTCTTAACTCACACATTCTGTATTAGTTACATTTTATATTAGTATAATAAAATGCTATCATTGCAAAACTCAGTTTTAGAGTTATACCTTGTTCCTCTGCATGGTATTTTGGCATGATCCTGTTCAGAATTTTTCATACAAAAATAAAAAACTCTCAAGTATGACAAAAAGTTTGTGGTGGTTATTTTTAGATAAGCAAAATGGTACTACTGCTACATAAAGTAAAATATTTCAACACTTTTTGTTCAGGATTTTGTGTTCCATAGACAATTTTTAGCAGAATCACCTGTGTGAGAAATATTTTTGTCATAGTTACGAAACAGCTGATGTGGAGCTTCAGCCTCTATAGGTATGACATTGACTGTTGATGTAAAATGACCATTGAAGTTGGGTATAATAAAGTTTATAACAGAATATTTCCACTTCGGTAAGTTTACTGCAAGACAGTAAGGCTAGAAAGTATATTATGATATCAATGAGGCATTTCTTCACAGTTTCAGTTGTTTAGCACTTCGTTAAATGAAGCAAACTGAAATTTTGACCATGTAGAGGCTGACTCATGTCCAAAAGATGCTACTAGCATGCTAGAATTCAGCTCTACAGGTTGAAAGGAAACCAAGAAAATTAACATTCACAGACTAAGTCTGGCTAAACTCAATTGAACTTTAAGCCTCAGAAAGAGTGCTCATTATTCACACTTAGAATCACAGAATGGCTAGGGTTAGAAGAGACCCTTAAAGATAACATAGTCCAGCATCCACTGCTTGAGTGAGAACTGTTAATGGATGCACAGACAGTGGATATTTCCACACTGTATGTGAGGCAGCTGGGAAGTAACCTGGAAAATGTCACACATTCCTGCTGCAGGAAGGATATCATAGGCAATATATATCAATAATGAAAACAATATAGCAATTCATATATGAAATACATGCAAGTGATGACAAACACTGACGTGCTTTATGACAGCTAGTGAGTTTTGAGAGGTACTGTGCATGACTGATAGTATTTTTCTCTTTTAAAGACAGATTCTCTGGAATTTACTAACAGCAGTTGGGCCTTCTCTGCAAAGTTTTCACAACTAAGTAGGGAGAACAAAAACCACATCACAAAATGCAGCTACAACATATTTCAAAGTTCATCATTTACTGGGAGATGAGACAGTTTCCTATAGCTACACTATGGTTATATGTACATATACTGCTGCTGCTGATCTACTGTTTTTTAATAGAAATTCTGAGCAAAAAAAATATCTACACAGTGAACAAAGCAAAGCATACTAAGTTTCATATCATCAAAACAAGGGAATAGGTATGCATTTGGTGAAAATATATTAAAAAGGATGACTGTATCACATTCCCAAAAGCATCCAAGCTAAATAACTGCTGATGCTTAGTGTTTTTCTGGGGGCCTGACTCCTAAAACAAACTGAAATTTTGTCAGAAGCAGCAAGTCTTTCAGCCATGTGATGATATAACCTGACACATCCACATATTCCACAGGAGATACCTTAATTAATGACAGACCTGTATTTTATTCTTCAAGCACACATTCCCAACTCTTCAAGACATTTTTTAAAATGCACCTGTCTAGATAGCTTGAAAACTCTTTTCAAACACACAGTATTATAGTCTGTGCTCTCCTTACCAGAAAGTCATTTGGAAATTCTGGCGAGGGTATAAATTATGAAATGACACACAACTAACTCTGTCATATGTATAAGATGTAATTTCACAAAAACTTTATGAAATATAGCAGGAGATTCAATTATCAATGTCTATTACTCACTTCATTCATGGAGGTGTTGCCGCAAGTAATGAGATACAAAATGTGAGTTTAAAATGTGGGATCATGAGGTTTGATAAATCCAAATGCAAATATAAACTACAGTATACTCCACTGAATGGATTTTTATTTAAACCCTTTGGAAAGTAGACATTTGCTGACAAAATGCTGAAAAAGCCCTGTAATAGTTGAAACATGTCTGAGGCAGCAGTTAACTATACTGTTATCAAATCCAGTGACAGGCACAGCTGCTTAAGTAGTTTAGAATATCTGGAATCAGAAATATTGTTAATAACAGCTGTTATTGTGGAGAAAATGATAACTGTATTTTTCACTTTGCCAGCATCTAGGTCTGCTACAATTGCTTCTGTTATGCTTAGACCTCTACGGTATTTCTGAAGCATGCATCTTGTCTTGAGGACATCATGCACTGAGCCTCCAGTAAGGCAGGCTTCACAATGAGCTGAAACAAGGCTTACGTGCACCAAGTTACCTTTACCTTAAAAATGCGGAGTTCTGAAGTACATGAAATGTGGGTGGCCTCAATAAACAGCTACTCACAAGCAACTTCATCTTTATATCATCTGAACAACAAAAGATGACTACACTGCAACTACTGCTAACTGTATATGACGGCAGCATGCTTTGAGCATGAAAATGAAAAAAAAAAACTAGCAAACCCTCTGTTGTTCATGAAAATACAAGAGGAGGTGTGAGATTCAGAGACAAAAATGGCACAAGCACTGGAAAGAGAACAGTGGTCCACTGGGTTTGAAAGCCTTTTGTAGTGTTTGGGGTCTACTACCATGTGAAGATTGGCACTCACAATTAGTCAGAATTTCTCAAAAGTGGAAATGCAGCAGCAGCGGCATCACTGTGGGATAAACTAAGCCTGCTGTACTTGACAGCCTGAATGCCAACAAAAAGAAAGGCAGAGTAACTGGGAAAAGTGATTTTAGTTAAGTGACAATAATTTGGTTATATAAAGTGGTTATAAGGCACTTGTAGATTGTCTTATTTTTTTTTCCTTGTCATAAATTGAAAACTTTGATGTTTAAGCAAACAATCAGAAATGTAAGAGCTATCCTTACATGACCTTCAGGCATGTTCACAACATTTTTTGCCTTTTAATGCTTCTGTGCATGTCATGTCTTTAAAAAGCATCTGAGGAAATTTTTTTTCTTTTTTCCCTATCTGCTTCTGTTCAGAATTCAGAGTATTACAGTAGCAATGGAAAAAATGCTGCTGTTGTTGCCTTTGTGTGATGCTGCAGCCTCAACAAAGTGAGGGCTCATTTTCAAATTCCCTGGTTTATTATTATTAGCATTAAAAGAATCCAAATAGTGTCAGTATGAATTGTATGCAGACTGCAGCTGAACAAAATCCAGTGAAATACAACAATTAACTTACATAGCAGTTTACCATTTCAGTGCCAGAAAACAATAGCCAATTGAGTAATAATCCTTGTAAATAAGAATTACCTTTATATTACCAGGGAAAACCAGTGTTCCTATTCAAGTGTTTATACTAGGGAAGAGTAGTCATTCATGCACTTTAAGGGAGTTAGAAAACCTGCACCTTCAGCAATGTCCCAGCAGGCTCAAACACAACACACTGTCTGGGCAATGATTTAATTCAGTTCATGGCTTTGTGCTTTGAGTCTAACTCTCCATTTGCCACAGCACAGAGCTGGTTAAACCTTGTGGATCACCAAGTGACTGACGTGTCCCTAGGTGCCAATGGCAGTGCTTGCCTGCATGTAGAGAACCTTCCAGAGCAACAGACAGGGAAGCCTGCATGCCGGCAGCCATTTGCCAGGCACCATGAGAACTTAAGACAATAAGAACAGGGTATTATGCCTCTGCCCCTATGACTGATAAGAGCTGTGGAAGCTGAGGGACAGTGCGGGTAGAGGCTCTGCATGTGGTGGCTGGAACACTTTGGGGTTCTGGCCCCTGGCACAGCCTCATGGCTGGGAGTGCTGCAGTGACCTGCCCAACCTCCTCCCTGTGCTGTATCACCCTACCACATCAACAAACACCACCACTGCTGTTGCCAAGGGGCAGGGACATTGTGTGAGGAACCTTTACCCTCATTCACTTGGCTTCTTTCCCAGGCTGTCTCATCTGCCTAGCCATAGGCAGGATTGCCTGTCATTCGTTAGCATTAAATACATGTCTGCACTAAAAGTGCTTCAGTACCTGAGTCTGTTTGTCTCCACACTGTCAGTTCAATCTCAGAAACTCTTACACCCTGGTTTAAACACTGATTGTTTATAGTGCTCCCAATGAAAGGCTACTAGAAAAGGACGTACTGAAAATTATACAGTGATTGCTTATATGGCACTTACCATATTAAATTTTAACACAATTTTGCTCATTGCAAAATATGCTTTCAACAAAGTTCATGAACAGTGTGTCATCAACGCAGAATTTCTGCAACTTTCTGATGAAAATAAAAGAACATGCCCAGGAGGGACACAATCATTTTAGTGTATATTTCTGTCATATTAGAAAGTATATAGATTTAAGCAAAGTGAGTAATAAAGTATTGTCTGCAATTTAGTACTACTGTTTGACTACATACTGCCCATTCAGCAGTTCAGATTAAGTATTTTTTTGGTACTTAGCCTGATAAGTACTTCTTTTGGTTAAATTACACGTTTAATCCAAAAGAAGGAAGTGCTTATTTTTTGCACTGTTTGAAGTCAGAAGTACATAAAGCTACCAGTGATCCAATGAAAGCATGTTTGTGGGAAGAATGTATAGGAGTGCATACTTAAAGGTTCATAAATAATTTGTCACATGCTTTAAAAGCTTATCACATTGTTTCTGTTGCTATTTGGTACACTGATACAGCTATTTACATCTTGTGTCCAAGAAAGATACAATATCAGTGTTACGCTAAAAAAAAATAAATAATTAAATGAAAAGTCGGTGCATACAAGGGTTGGTGCGTACAATCAGTTTTAAACATGCTTTTTCAACTCTAGTTAAATATTAGTCTCCCAAATCCTTCACACCCTGAAATAAAAACACTTGAAATATTCTTCTTGCTAAATGAGTCTCATTAAGAATATGATTTATATAGAAAAAGAGTTGCAGTCCATGGCAAGGTTAGTATGATCAATTGGTAGCCAGTTTTATAGGCTGATAATAGAGTGCCCTGGGTTCATTGGTGGTAGTAGTAGTGGTTTGTGTTATACCTTAGTTACTGGACTGTTCTTATCTCAACCTGTGGGAGTTACATTCTTTCAACTCTCCTCCTCATCCCTCCGGGAATGGGGGGGAGCAAGGGGGGGGGGTAATGAGAGAGAGACTGCATGTTTTTTTCTGTGTTACAGCTGGGCTTAAACCATGACATAGAGAGAGACATTTTTTGTTTAAACTTGCACAGTACATCCTCACTGGATATCAGCCAGAAGAGATAAGTCATGTAGGTACTCACAGAATGATTCATCTTATCATGATGACAAGTCATCATGGCTTGGCTTCACGAACGAAGATTTGAGAAGGGCTTTACCCACCCTTATTACAAGCAAACTGATGGCTAAGAAGACCAATGTAAGACAGACAAATCCGGTTGCAAAATGCACAGCGGAAGGTCTCCTTAGGTGATACAGGCAGGGCATAGCTCTTTCTGCTTTTTTCTCCTCGAGACAGATTCTGCATGTGTTTTCAAAAAAGGCAGCAGCATTATGTATGATGTGTCTCCACATCTCCTGATTGGAGGACAGGGTGCACCACTGATGGTAGTCAATATGGCCAAGGCTAAGATAGTGTTTCAGGGAGTCCTTATACCTCCTCTTTGGGGCACTTCTCTTGTGGCAGCTGGTGTCGAGTTCACCATAGAACACAATCTCAGGGAGGCAGTAATCCTCCATCCTGCAGATGTGCCCTGCCCAGCACAGCTGTGTTTTCAGCAGCATGGCCTCAATACTTGTGACCTCTGCCTGTTCAAGGACATCAACATTAGGCACGTAGTCAGCCCAGTGGATATTTAGGATTGTACGGAGGCAGCGCTGATGAAAGTTTTTTGAGGAGCTGCAGGTGATGGTGATAGATAACCCATGATTCAGACCCACATATATATAAAAGAGTAGACACTGCAATGGCTCTATAGACACCAATCTTTGTATTTTTCTTCACGTATTTATTGCATCATATTTTTTTATGGATTTCTCTGAAGGCTCTGTATGCATTTGCTATTCTGCTATCTATCTCTTTTTCAATCGTGGCATCTGAGGAAATGATGCTTCCCAGATAGCTTAACTGCTGGACTAACTTAAGCTCTGATTCACCAATGGCGAAGTGGGGATGATGGTAGTCTTCTCGTGGTGCAGCTTGGTAAAGAATTACTGTCTTCTTCAAGCTGACTTCCAGCCCAAAAACCTCGGCCACCTCTGCAAAGCAAGATGTTAAATGCTGCAGAGCTGCTTCCGTGTGAGCAACAAGGGCAGCATTGCCAGCAAAAAGCAGCTCATGAACAAGGTGATTTAGGGTCTTGGTGTGGGCCTTCAGATACCTTAGGTTGAATAGGCTCCCGTCAGTATGATATCAGATATAGATGTCATTTTGCTCGTGTAAGTCTACCATAGCCCTTTGGAGCATCATGCTGAAGAGGACTGTGAATAAAGTTGGGGCAAGAACACAACCTTGTTTCACATCACTGGTTACTGAAAAGGGCTCAGAGAGTGTATTGCCATATCTGACTTGGCCTCCCTGACCTTCCTGTAATAGAATAATCATTTTGAGATACTTGGGGGGACATCCTAAATGTTCCAAGATCTGCCACAGGCTTTTTTTACTCACAGTGTCAAAAGCTTTGGTAAGATCAATGAAAGTTACAGTCTCCTGTTCTGTTCTCTACACTTCTCTTGCAATTGTCTGAGAACGAATACCATGTTTGTGGCACTTCTATTTGCTCTGAAACTACATTAACTTTCAGGTAGAAGGTCTTCTGCAATAGTGGGTACTAATCTGTTCAATAGTATTCTTGCAAGGATTTTTCCAGCAATGGAGAGCAGAGTTATACCTTGGTAGTTTGAGCAGTCTGACTTTGCTCCTTTTTCCTTGTACAAGGTGATAACGATTGCATCATGGAGGTCTGGTGGTAGTTCACCTTGCTCCCAACAGTACACAACTAGCTCATGAAATTTAGCATGGAGTGCTTGACCTCCATGCTTCCAGATTTCGGGTGGGATCCCATCCACCCCAGGTCCCTTGAAAGTTTTCATCTGCTGAATGGCCTTAAGAGTCTCTCCCATCGTAGGGACTATATCCAATTTGTTTTTCACTGGTTGGTGTGAGATGTGCTGGATTCCTGAGCCTTGGACTACATGGTTGGCACTGAAGAGAGTTTGAAAGTGTTCAGACCACAGATTCAGGATGGAGATTTTATCTGTGAGAAGCGTTTGGCCATCTTCACTGAGTAGAGGACTTTGAACCTGGTATGTGGGTCCATACACTGATTTCAGAGCCTCATGGAATCCTCTGTGGTCACCCAAATCTGCACATAGTTGAGTCTTTTCTGCTAAATTAAGCCACCCCTTGTTCTGGATGTCACGAAGTTTCTGTTGGAGTTTACTGCCTGCAAGGCGAAAGGATGCTTTTCTTACTTGGCACGATGGCTGAGCGAGGTGTGCTTGGTGGGCAGATCTCTTCTTTGGAAACAATTCCTGGACTACTTGATTGTTTTCACCAAGCCAGTCTGCATTTTCCTTTGAGGAGAACCCTAAGGATACTTCGGAGGACTTCAGGATGCTTTTTTAATATGTTGCCAAAGCGCTTCAGGAGAGTCTATGGGATGGTCTTCAAGCCTAGCTTGAAGATTTGCCTCTCACTGCAACTATTTGGAGATTGTTAACTTTGAGTCTCCTCCTCAAAATGCCACCCCTCTTAGGTTTGGGCTTAAGGAGGAGGTTAAGTTTGCAACACACAAGGCGATGGTGTGTTTGACATTCTGCTCTAGGCATTACTCGGATTTTATGGACATCACAAACATTTCTTGTCACACTAAGACATACTCAATGAGATGTCAGTGTTTAGATTGAGAATGCATTCAGGTTGTCTTCAGGCTATCTTTCTGCTGGAAAATAGTGTTGGTGATGGTAAGCTGGTGCTCTGCACGAAGCTCTAGAAAGAGATGACCATTGCCATTGCAGCTTCCAACACCATACTTCCCTAGTACTCCTTTCCAAGCTTCAATGTTCATACCTACTTGGGCGTTGAAGTCACCAAGGGTTATGATCTTTTCATCCGCAGGAACTTTTTGAGTGGAGTGAGGCAGTGCAGATTGGTGTAAAATTTGTCTTTTTCTGCAGGGTCAGCTTGCAAAGTTGAGGCATATATTCTTAAAAGAATAACATATTGCTGTTGTGTAGTGGGAGGCATAAGGAGATAATGCAATCGGAATGACTTGTCAGCAAATTTTCAAGTTTAGAGATGATGGAGTTTTTAATCATGAAGCCAACTCTGGAGAGATTACTTTTGGTTTTGGATTTGCTTGACTAATAAAGTGTATAGCCGGCACCATGTTCTTTAAGGCTTCCTTCCTCATGAAGGGGAACTTCATTGACAGCAGCAATGTCAATGTTAAGTCATAGCAGTTTTCAAGCAATTAGAGCAGAATGATGTTCAGAATGCCCACTATCTACTGTATCAAGCATGGTTCTGATGTTCCAACACGCAAGTGTCAGTCTGGGCACACCTTTGAAGGCAGTTGTATGCCTTTTTCTCTTTATCTTTGGTTGACCACAACAGAAGATGCCTGTTGGCTGTGGCTACCCGACCAGGTAGAGGGGGAGATGAGCTTTGAGCTTTGGTTAGGCCACCTTTTCTAGGCCTCTCTCCATATGGAGCAAGTAGTGTTCTCCTTGAAAAAGCCTGCTTGGTCATTCAGGATGTTGCCGAACAAGACTGTCATCTCCTGGGTCAATCTCGAGTGACCAATGTCCTGAACCGCCTGCATGCAGGGTTGGATCTGTGGCCTCCAGTACACCCTTTCCCGTGCTGTTTCATCTGTTGCCTGTTGCTATAGGGTTTTGCAAATGTGAGTAAACCTTTTGGGCCTGCACAGTAGATTTTTTAGGCAAGGCACAGCATGCGCAAAACTGACCCCACCCTTTACACTGGTGGTTTATCTGCCAGGGCCTAGTAAGCTTGGATGGTGACAGCAACATCTTCAGGTCGTAGGTTTGGTTAGAGTATCCTTCTCTTAGATAGATGTCCTTACAGGGCTAAAAGAGCTCCATCTGTCTGGGTTTTAAATTAGAGGTGTCCTTCTCCTAGGATGGCTGCCTGAAGGCTAGTGAGCCCATCCTGCCCATGGACATACTTTGTCTGACCCTTCAGTTGAGACCTGTCTGGCTTGGGAGACCCTCTCAGAGGTATATGCCACTACCAACATAGATCTCAATCTCACAAGGGTACACAAGCTTTTTCACCATGACAAGTGGGTGTCCATGAAAGAGAAGTAAGGACCCAACACATATCACATATCTTCAATCTGTGTTTACCTAGCTCAAACTTAAAAGCAATAAAAGTCTGTAATCACATCTTATTTCATATGTAAACAATTTGAAAGCCAAATACTTGCTTCTGGAAAGCTAAGAAAATATGTTGTCTGGTTAAAAACTATTCTTCTCACATCCTGCAGGTTTTTATAGAAGATAAGGATTCCTTCCTGTTGAGTGGATACATAGAACTGTATGTCTGATAAAAGTATACTTAAAAAAACAATGCCAGGAGTGACAGCTTAGCAACTTAACCTGCTGCCAAGTTTTACTTTACTATCTTCAAACTACTGTAGTTACAAAATTGCTGGAAAAACTGTGTTAGTTTATCTAACAGTGAATAATATGTGCAGTGTTTTAGTTCTCTGATGGTCATACATCTTTTTCTTGCCTAGCACTCTGGCTAAAATAAAGCTCTCCTACCTGGTTTTCCAATGCAGCTTTCCATTTTCACTAGTGTTTTATAAGGGCATACTCTCTCAGGTAATGGATTTAAGTGATTTACACAGTATTAGACAGAGGGAGCAGAAATTCTGTGTTCCTCAGAGCAGGCACACTTTTAATCAAATATAGCTCATAAATCACATTTACAACTTTCAGAGCTCAACCAATATGATACTTTATAGTCTGTAACAAAATTATCTGGAAAGAAGTACAAGAAGGATGTTACTGAGGGGCCACTCACACCTAAGCTCTGCACCCTGTCTGCCTTTAGGGATTAAACTGCCAATTTTAACAATGAGTGACCTGTCCCAGAAGTCTAATGCTTTTATAAGCAATGCACAGTTGGCTGATAATGCATTATTTTAGGAGGCTATAATCAATAGTATCAAAGCACAGCAAGTTTTCTATTCCACTTTACCCTAGTTTGATGACAAGTGTTAGTACTTTTCTCATCAAACTTTAGTTAAGGGCTTCTATTCTCACGGGCAGAAGTTTCTGTGGCTTTGCTAACTCCACACTACTAAATTTCTCTGAAGATGTCTCCAAGCGAGTTACAGAATACCAAGGACTTCCCAGTGCTAATTCAGTTACATGTCCTCCTTGAATTCAATTTGCATATTCAATACAGCAAATTCTTCATGGAGTGTTTAACTTATATACATAATACTGAGCAGTCTCCTTCTATAAAATGTAGTAAAAATTACTGCATTGCACAGTACTTCTTCTAGGGCTGACGTACTTAAGTAAATAGCAAATTCTGTAAATTACTGCTAAAACACCTGCTTAACTTCAACTATATATTAGATAACATTTTCATAGTTTCTGGAGTATACAACAGAAAATAAGAACTTAATTGCTTCACATTAGGTACTTCTTCAAAATGTGTTATCTACTTATGTATTCCACTAATGACAGAAATACTCTGTATCTATATTGTGTTGAAGATTTATTTGCATTTTTCCTCTCAAAAGGCACCATGAGAATTCTCATACTCTGTGCTAAGACCACAAATAGCAAAAAGTATTATCTTGACCTCTTAAAGATGTAATGACAGCAGCTTTCATGAAAATATAAGCCTATTCCTGCAGCTATTGTATCAATATCCAAATTGCACACATTCTGTAGTAATACCAGCTAGTGCTGGTTAAGTGACTTTTAAGTGATACACTACTCAACAGCAAGTTTTTATTCAGATGAAAATCATCTTAATAGACTGGATTCAGAAAGCTTTGCTTTTCATTCCTTTTTGAGACCTCTCCAGAAAGTATTGGCAAATATATGGATGATTTCAGGTTTTGAAGACAGAAGACTAGAACACACTGAACACTGCAGGTGTGAGAGCTGCTACCATCTCTTAAAGCATACAAAGGATAAAAATCAGGAAATAGCACTGATTCCTTCAGACCTTGTATTAAAATGTATTTCCAGTATTACTTTCCACAATTCAGATGGAAATTGCCTGTAAAGACAGAAAACAAAGAAAATGCCACTACAGATAGGAAATCCATTCGCTTGCCAAATTGCAAGTGACTTTTAATATTATGTCTATGAGGGATCATGTTGCCACTGATTCAAGAGAGTTCCACAGGCTAGAAATGTTAAAGTAAGGTTCTAGATATGACTGGGTCTTTAGTTTAAACACTTGTCCTTTTTAATATAAACCTTCAATAATTTTACTTTAAATTAAGGGTGGGAGAAATTTGTTTGCAAATATATGGCAAATATGATCTGGTGTTGGGTGGTCAGCTTCCAGACAAACTCTCTTCTTGTAGATGGAGAATATGGCAAGTAATAAAATTACCATATTTATCTATTTTCTACCATAAACGGAACCCTCTGATTTATGACCATTATGAAAATGTTGGCAATAAGACCTTTCTGGTATTCAGGGGACAGTGATTGGATGGACATACAAAGGCCCGTCTGCATGATCTGCTACAGAAAAATACTTACTAATTCAATTTCTATCCAAAGTTGGCAGGCCATGAATCAGATCTAGTTGACAAGGCATGATGCTGCAGTAATGCACACAGATGGTAGCAGTTTTTCCAAATGTGTGAATTCCCATGCTAATAAAATCACATTATTTATGATTTCCTCACACACTGCTTCAAGACCAGTGATTTCTCAGACGAAGTTAGAGCATAACCATCTGTCACTGATCATAAGGACATGCATAGACTGGAACAATCACACAGCATCTGGTCAAAATATAATTCAAAAGCCCAATAATGGCTACATAATCTGCAGTACGCTATGATAAAAGTTATCATATCATGAAACAGACTTATGTGCTAGCAGGGCAAGTAACACTGTACTATAGGGCCTGGATTTTTTTCTGATTATAAGATTCTGAAATCTGTACCAAACCAGATAAACCCTGAGCTTAGAGTTTTCTCAAAAGTAATCTTGTCAGAGCATGGCTTATCATGTTGAGTATATGCTGAGTATCCAACTTTTAAGAGGAAGCTTTCTTTTGTATCAGCCAATCACAAAGGAAAGGTGCACCAAGATAAAGGGCTTTTTAAATTATGTGTGCAACTGATTCCATTAAAACTGAAGGAAACTGACTTCATGCAATTACTAGACTGACAGACATATTTTTTATTAATAGCAAGTAGAATATGCTGTCAAGAATTTATTATGGATACTTGGTGTGCATTGATAGTACTGATATAGAAAATTACATACTTTAAGATTGTTCAGTGCAAATAAGTTTCTTTTGCACATTAATGTTTTGAGTTTTCAAATCCATGAAAGCTTTCTGTTGAGATAAAAAAATATTCTGCGCAAAGAAAAAAAAAAGAAAAAAGAAATTACTGATAATGTATATATGCCTGTTTCAGAGAAACATCAAAGGTTTGTGTTCTGTGAAAACATATAATGAATAAGATCATTGAAAACACATAGTGTATTTGGAGTTGGTCTTACATACTGGGCAGTGAATTTAAAAGTGTTGATCAGAAATACCTGCATCCACTACTTAATGTTTTTATTCTCAAGCATTCTTATGAGAGTTAGTTTGCCTGTGCTGACTGACCCATAATGAGTTAAGGTAAGCTGTTGCAGCCTGTGAAAACACAGCATCTCTGGGTGATCTGCTGACCCTTGGCATCAAAAAAGGTTTTGGAATTCACTTTTGTGGGATATGATTGCTGTCAGATACATTTCCTTTAATGCGTGAAATCTGACACATTATGCTACCTACTAATTTGTTAATCTTCATGCTCTTTATGCTACTATATTAACTTTAAAAGGCAGCTGTTTGGAATTATCACACATGTCATGATTAGAAAAGGATGTAAATAAGGATCTCCTTGAGGCGGCTTTGAGAATCTTAAAAACTAGCTTGATAAAGAATGAAGAGTGAATTGCTACTTGACAAGCAGAATCACACTGTTACTGAACTACAAAAAGCACAGAAGAATGGGCAGCAAGAATTGCAGTGAGGGGACGGAAGTCCAAGGTCATAAAGTGAGTCTGAGGCTAATTCAAGAATATAGGACAGCTTGATTTTTAGTCTCTTATGCTATTTTGTGTTAACAGTTTTTCTATCAAGCGCTGAATTTGTCGAGACTACAGTATAAAAAAATACATTAGTAACTGGAAGATCAGTTTTTTGCAGAGCATGCGTGGAGCTGCTTCTGGTGCCCTGAAGTACTCTCTCTAAACTACTCCCAGGAATAGGCTTTTGCTCTAATAAATTACTGTAAGTTTTCTTGGGGGTGGAGGCTGGGATACTCTTCACTTCATTATCTGATTGTTTCTTTCTTCAGATACACTCTGTGTTGACTGAGAAACAGTCACATTCTTTGATTTGTGACAGTCTATTTTACTTTTCATTCAGTATGCTTTTCTTTGTTATTTCTTTCCTTACACTGAACATTGTCTGTGCAAGTACCTCTACTCCTTCTATGAAATGACTGGCCCCAGGAAACCAATTCTGCAAAGCTACCTGACATCATCTTTATCCACAGCCTATCTCTTTCAAGTCAGACTCTCTGGAAACTAATCTTTCTTTATGCTCCACCTTTGTGAAGGTCTTTTTATTTGCTACCTTTTTATAATCCACTGTATACAGCCAAAGAAAACCATTTCTGTGGTCTCACTAGATTGATTCAAGCCATCTCAGAAAATATGTATTATTCTTCCTCCCTAAATCCCTTCCCCCTTTATTATTCTTGTAGATCTGATGTGATGTGTGCAGAGCAGCAAGCTAAGCTGTGTGGTGGATTCTGTTCTCAGCTATATCATATACGTGATGGTCCACTGGTCACAAAACCAATGAAAATAAGCAACAAGCTACTGCAGATTTCAAGATAAGGACTTTTGAAACAAGCAGAAAACAGCAAAATGCAAGTCTTTGGTTTTGTGGTCAAAGATAGGATGAGTAAAACATAGTAATTACTAAAGCCAGATTGGTACACCCATATTTGGGTATACTTTCTGAAATAATTTCTGACTGATAGCAGGGAAGTTATTCAGCTATTTATTTAAATTCTCCAAACATTTCCTAATATTGCCTCTTTAGTTGACCAATATATTAATAAAAATTCAACCCAAGATTTTAATGATTTTTTTTCTATTTCACCTGCAAGGAATTCTATCAATTTTTAGTATCACAATGATTGCCAATTCAATTGAACCTCGTGCTCTTTATTATATTATCTTAGCTTTTGAAAACAACTGATCTGAATGATCAGACATTCCAGGACTAGAAAAGAAAGTAAATAAGGGCCTTACACCACTACATACTGAAGTAGTGATTAGAAAAACTTACTGGTTTTATTCTGCACATGCTGTTGTCCAAAAACATTAAGGGCAAAAGAAACAATGTTTACAAACATTATGAAGATACTCAGAGGTTAACCTTTAGTTAATCTCAGTTTTTGCTTTCATCATTATTCTTTTAAGTAATTATTTAGTTATTTAATACTTATGCTGCCATGCCTTCATTCTAATAGAATGTTTTTCATTTTCAGCCAGAATAAAAAATTGTAGCATAGAATATATGAATGGAAACTAAAAAAAGGAAGAAATGCCATGGCTCAGTCTTTATTCAGTGATGACAACAGGGAAACATTCATGCTCTTTTAAGAAAAAAGTCGAAGTTGGACTTGGTTAGACTAAACATGACTGGTTTTAGACTGCCCTGGGTTCAACAGTAGCAGTCATTTTTTCTCCCTCTTAATAGCTGGTGCAGGGCTATGTTTCTGACTTTCAGCCTGGGAACAGTGCTGATAACACTAATGTTTTTAGTTGTTGCACTATAATGATTGCATTGACCAAGCATTTTCTAAGTCTCATGCTCTGCCAGGGAGGAGGGGAAGCAGGGAGGAAGTAGAGACAGGACACTGGACTGAAACTAGACAAAGAGGTATTCCATACCACAGCACATCATGCCCAGTATGTGAACTGGGGGCAGTTACCCAGAAGGGTCAGATCACTCTTGGATCAGGCTGGCTATCAGTCAGAGGGTGGTGAGCAGTTGTATTCTCTTCCCTTGTTATTTCCCTTATCATTATTATTATTGGTGGTAGC
>JAOEHX010010372.1:22543-34295 GCA_025448015.1 Bolborhynchus lineola | reverse complement strand
TCGACTGCTCACCTGTCCCCAGACAGAGTTCCATACTCTCCAGCCTATCTCTAACATAAATAGCAACTCCCCCTCCCTGTCTGACAGGCCTGTATTTCCTAAAGAGCCTGTAACCTTCTATTCTAACACTTCAGTCATAGGAGCCATCCCTCCATGTTTCTGTGATACCTATTATATCATACCACCGTAGATGTGCACACATCTCTAATTCCTCTTGTTTGATCCCCATGCTATGGGCATTTGCATAGAGGCATTTGAGCTGAGCTCCAATTGAAGCCAACTCATTGGCTGGAGCAGCTGGAATATCTCTACATTGCTCTGAACGTTTATTATATGATTATATCAAATGCTGGCAAGTGACGGGGTGTGTTGGGATGGAATGATGTCCCTCTCCCCCAACACATCTAGTTTAAAGCATTCTTGATCAGTCTGGCAAGCCTCCTACCAAATCCACTCTTCCCTTTCTTTGTCAGACTGGCTCCACCAGCCCCCAGTAGACCTGGCTTACTATTATAATTCGAAGATAGATTATGTCAGTTTTCATTTAAAACACCAAGCTGTCAAGGACTCCTGAAGACGGGCAGATCAACAGGAAGATAAGATTAGGTCAGGAGAAGGCAGCAATCTGACACCAGTGGAGTTCAGACAAGGTATCTCTGAACAGAGAGGCTGCATATATAAGCTGTTGCAGCCTGTTACTCCAGGATGTCTACCAAACTTTTGCTTAAATTTAACATTACTCACTCCTGGCAGACCCCTTGAGAAAAGGCAAAAGTTGCTCCCATCCAAAATACTGCAGATGATGCTGATGCAAAAGATACCAACTGCATTCGTTGGAGCACAGAAGGGAATTCTGGCACATAAATATGGGTAATAAACGTAATACTTTATTGAAATATTGAAAAATCTTCATTGCAACACACATGGAATGGTAACTTAATCTATTCCCTTTGAAGGAAATGTGCTTTTTTGGTTCCACTATTTTATTGTTCAGTTTGTATAACTGCCGTGTACTGAAAGCAAGTGCAAAGAGGATGTCCAGATACCAAATGCATAGAAGATATTTACAGAACTCAATTTAATTACTTAATAACACTGACAATTTGAAATTATATGATGTAATTTATTATAAAGTTGGGAAAGACTGAAAGATAAAATAGTCACTGGTATCTAAGCAACACATGGCAATTTCTGTCTTATTTTAAACTTACAATCATTGATTTCTTTCACATACACTGAGTGTAATGACCTACTTTCAGACAATAATACAAGGTGATGTTAGCTCAGATATACTGTCAACATTTTTAACTCTAGTAGCTTGTATTTCATACCAAGGGAA
This sequence comes from Bolborhynchus lineola, assembly GCA_025448015.1. Classification (NCBI taxonomy): domain Eukaryota; kingdom Metazoa; phylum Chordata; class Aves; order Psittaciformes; family Psittacidae; genus Bolborhynchus; species Bolborhynchus lineola. Next base: position 32,956 of record JAOEHX010010372.1, on the reverse strand, counting down.
GTTCATTAGGAGGACATTACAGTCGTATAACCATAATCTAGACACTTATTTTGTTTTTCTTCCTGTACACCAGTAATGCCCTTTAATACTATGAGAATTATTCGCTGCCATTTATAACTCCCTGCACCTTAAAAGTGAAAACAGGTTTTGAAGCCAGCTGTAAAATGTCATAAAAAGAACTATCTGAAATCCAGTATTGCAAAATAATAGCAATTACAATATAGTAACATTTATCAGTTTCTCTTACAGTCTTAATTCTTTTTACAAAGAAACCCAAATTTTTTGAACAATTATTTTTTATTCAAATTCTAATTAAATGATGTTAATTTGACTAATACATGCTTTATGAGCAACAGTAGTACAATAGAAGTAGAAATGAGCAGCAGAGTAAAAAAAGCCTTTTAAAACCAAGGACCAGTTACAGTGGCAAAAAAGAAAAGACCTCTATATGTAGAAATGGAAACTATATAAACTTTTGAGGATATCTTCTTATTATTTTCAGAAGTTAACTTTCTTCTAACTCAGAAATACTACTTCACACAATATGCATTCACACAGTGCACAACAATTTGCACAAATACTTTTTTTTTATTTACTAAAGCTTGCTATCTTTACTAGTGCCTGGCTGATACCACCAAACTTATGCTGCAAGTAAGTACTATTCTAAATATCTCAATGAATTTACTTCTGAGTTTCCAACAGTGACTGGGATGAAAAGCAGGGAAACGCTGATTGCCATCTCTTCCCCTTTTCCATCTCCAAAGCATAAGAATTAGCACAACCAATACAGAAAGAATGACCCACAACTACCTTTTTCGCAGAATCGACCAGTGGAGTGTAGTGGGCAGTCGCACTGAAATGAGGTGGCCCCAGTAGGCAGAGAGAGAGGATGACAAGTCCCTCCATTACGGCACAGTCCGTCCTGGCATACAGATGGCAATGTGGGGGAAATCTGAGAGGGCGAAATGGGCTCAGGCAGCTCAGGCACATGAGGAGAAACCATAGGGAATGCTGTTGACAGATATGTGGGTAGAGGAATCCTGATAGGAAAGAGACAAGATATCAAAACAAAAAGAAAAATCACAAGACTTTTCCACTTCACTTCAGCTTTATTTAAAAACAGAGGGGGGAGGGGGGGGGGCAGAGTTTAGAAATTCAGATTATATTTAAGAAAATGTGAGTACATTAGTAATTTCCAAATCAAGCCCCCATCCTGAAATCTATCAGAGAGATAATGAAAGTATTTTTCCCTGAGAGTGCAAGAAATAATGTGCATGCACATAGCACAGTTTGTACATGCTCTCACAATTCCTTTTAGGTGGATAAAAACAATGAAGTGATAAATAAATACAGGCTTGTATTATTAAGCATTTTATTGCTTGAAGTTACCAAATCTCATAAGGCAGTTCTACAAGACATGACTTTCATACAAGTATATTAAGCACGCACATTCAGAAGAGAAATGCTGCAGTACAGCAAAAGAGTATATTTTTATTTATAGAACTGGAGTGATGGTGAGAGAAAAGGAGATGATTTTACCTTCATTTCCCCCCATAACTTTTCTTGTTTGGAATGACATTCTCTCTTAATTTTTGAGCCCTCACATTAACAACTAGACTGATATGTTAATCAGTAACCTCCTTTTTAATTATTTCCTACCACAAAGTTGCTAGAAATGAATTAGCAATAGCACGTTTGTCCTAATTACCAACTCTATAGTTACTGCTTTTTGTTTCATCCAGAAAGAGAAATTTACAACTCACTAAAACCATACAAATTTAAGGTTACTGATTTACTAACCAGAACAACTTATGTGCATCACAGAATTTACTATGATGAGGGTAAAACAAAAGGAATCAAAAGTCACAGGAAGTCATGAACACTTAATAAGTTTGCACAATACTAAGAGACAGACTTTATTCTTTCATCTTATAAAATTCAAGAGGTTCTACTTTTTTCCAGAAAGTAACTTTTATTCTGAAATTTAACAACTGTAATCTAGTAAAATACCTTACTATTTTTACTTCATTGGTATTTTTAAACTTTCTGAGTATTTCTCCTATGTCTCCCTGTTGTTCAAAAAAAAAAAAACAAACAAAAATCAAACAAAAAAACCACACGTCACTAACACTTTGTCCAAAACAGAAATCAGAAATTAGATGCTTCATGCAGTGGTTTCTAGGTGGTACAGCTTGTGAAAGCCAGCATTTTCAGCAATGTGTTATATTACCAACAGTCAAATTCTTATTTTGGAGAAAATGGTGGTATATAACTGCTTTACAGAAAATAAAATAAAAAATAATTCATACATTGGCCCCTGCTGCACCCTCCCCTCTCTCCTTATCACCTGTTCTTATATCAGCTACAATATCTGCTTACCTTGTTGTAGAGATTGGAGTACATCTTAACAAGAAACATTTGAAAGGCATGATGCAAAGTGAAAATAGGGTGTGACTACAGAAGCAATGTGATGGGGCACCTTCAGTGTGACTTTGTATTCACAACTACAAACATCTGTCTCCTTAAATCTATCTTCCAATTTTTTTTATATATCCTACTTAGCCATGACAACCTGAAAACTGATTTTAATAGTTTACTTTCTGGCAACCCATATGTGCTGCTCTGGGCCAGGATAGGGTTAATTTTCTTCATAGTAGCTTATAGGGGGCTACATTTTAGATTTGTGCTGGAAACAGAATTGATAATACAGAGATGTTTCAGTTCTCACTGAGCAGTGCTTACGCAGAATCAAGGCATTTTCTGCTCCTCACCCCACTCCACCCCACCAGCAAGTAGACTGAGAGCGCTCAAGAAGCTTGGAGGGAACACAGCCAGGACAGCTGATCCCAATTGACGAAGGGGACATCCCATAGAATATGACATCATGCTTGGCAATACAAGCTGGGAGAAAAAGGGGGGGGATGGTGTTGGGGATGGGGATGCTTGGAGTTATGCTCTTTGTATTCCCAAGTAACTATTACACTTGATGGAGGCCTGCTTTTCTGGAGATGGCTGAACGCCTGCTTGCTGGTGGGAATGAACTCCTACTTGCATGCACAGCTTTGCTTGACATATTAAACTGTCTCAATCCATGAGTTTTCTCAGTTTTACCCCTCCAATTCTTTCCCCCATTTCATCAGGGAAAATAAGCAGGTGTATCTGCATGACAAATTAATGAACTTGCTTAATTTCTGGTTGAGGTTAAACCATAACATGATATTTTTAAAAGTACTAACAAACTTCATAATATTCTGAAAGAAAACAATAAAACATATCCCAAGGAAGTACACTGTAAATATCACTATTGAAGAAATCGGTTCTATGAATTATTAATAGATCACGTTTACAGAGAAGATGATACATGTTGAGAGGCAGGTAGCAAGGAAAAGAATCTAGGAAGAGGAAGGACAGAAATAATTTGAGACAAAGTAAGTATCTAAGGGGAGCCAGAGAAAGGCACAGTAATTGAGAAACAGTGGAGCCTGGGAAAGAACAAAAGGGGCATAGGGCTTATGTGACAGGAAAGATGAGATGTGCTGAGCAATAATGGTAAAGAAAGCATTAGAAGGGGATACTGAAGCAGAGACACAGATTGTGTCCAAAACAAGATTGCCAAAACACTCACTCTGTGTTGCTTAGAAATGAGGATAAGGAGATTTCAATGTGGTTAAAAGCCATCCACTTGATTGAGAGAAACACACCCAAAAAGATGGCAGACAAACAGAAAGCTAAACCCAAATCTCTAAAAGGTTTTGAAGGCAGAAGACATGCTGATAAGAGGCTTGGAATTTTAAGAAAATAAGTGGCTTCCTGTTAATTTCCATTTACATGAATAGAATAACATTTCCATTTATATGATTAAAATTACAACAAAGAAATTACTGGATTTATAACCACCCTTTTCTTCTCCTAAGGGAAATAACTAACATGGTCTTCATATAGGCTATTCCATTCAAAGTAGCACTAAATGTACACTAATGCGTGTGTTATCTTCCATCAGGCTAGCACAGCAAATTGAAAATGTTCAGTCACCTGCTGCTGAGATTACAACCAGTGATTAAAAAAAAAATTAAATTAAAATCTCCATTTTTTCCCCAAACACAGCCCAAATGTCTGAGAAACTCTGAACTAATTACATAAAGAATAGGAGAAATTTCTTCTGAGCTATTACTAGGATTTGGGGTTGATTTTTCTGCTCCTGGGAAAAAAAAGAAAACAAAAGACAAAAAACAAAACAACAAAAAACCAAAAACCAACAACAAAACCACAAACCCCCTAAAACCTGAAATACATTTGGGAAGAGTCAGGGCATAAACTGCACTCTCACTACAAGTTATTACAGAGATCATTTCTTTAATGACAGATAATCCTACAGATGACCATTGTAAAATTTACTCCTCTGAACATGGTTACAGCTAATGTCAGGGATAAAATACTGAACGAGAGGGTATTTGCCTCACTGGCAGATTGTGCATTCTTGCGTCTACTTGGAAGCACTGATCTACAGCCGTGGAAGTTTCACATGCCCTTTCTGATGGGAAGCTACTGTTTTTCTCTAAAACAGAATGACAGGAGTGTACTTCAAATGACATTTTATGAGTGCAAGTAATGCCGCCTGGCTTCATTTTTTGGTTGACATTCTAATCCATAAAGAAGCAAGAAAGGAAAGCTCCTCGGTAGGTTGATTTCTCCCTGGTTCATTTGCTAGTATTTTTTTGGGGTTGTCAGCCTTTGCTGTGTTGTTCTGGATGTTTTGCTTCTAGATGGTGCCTGACTGCTTATGTGCAGATGCCCTGTGGCTTGCTGGCTGACTGGAAAAGCAGAGAAGAATTTGTTTGCCTGGGCTGGTTAGTGGTCCAAAGGTCTGCAGCTGCGCGTACAAGCCATTCAAGCTGCTGCTGCAAATAATTCAATGACCTCCAGTCAGCACAGTTTAGCTAAAACTTTTATTTAAATCAAGAGCCAGGAAATGTTTAAAGAAATACAGTAATTGAGGTGTTAGAAGTTTTGTCAAAGTGTAACAAAAATAAATTTGGCAAAACTTGCTTCACTGATACTACCTAACAGGGCTGAAATTTTCTGGTTTTTTGCATGTTTTTTCCCAGACTGTCATTGCCTTGCATGTCAGTGAAGCACAGAAAGATCTTCCAAGTTGCTGCAAGCATCAACACATTGTTTTTAATCTTAAAATTAGCTCAAATAGCTGAAATTTCAAGGGCTGCAACCTTGTGTTTCATAGCTGAGTGCACGCAAGTTTGAAGTGCTTGTCTAAATATAGGTGCTATTGCAACCTAAAGTCTTGGTTATTTTATATTACACTTTGCCACTCAAGCAATCAACTGAATGGCAGGGATATATGAATCACACTTGATGTTATGTCATTAAAGATATATCCTAATACCAGCCGTGCTCCTAACTCCCCTGAGCTGTCCTCTTTTCAAAAAACAGCCTGAGACTATTAGTGTGTGGAGTTAGAAGCACTTTTAACCTAGTTGGTTCTACTATTCTATCAGGCTGAACATGAGCCAGCAGTGTGCCCTGGCAGCCCAGAAAGCCAACAGCCTGTATCAGAAATGGTGTGGCCAGCAGGGCTAGGACAGTGATCATCCTCCTGTACTTGGCACTGGTGAGGCCGTACCTCAAGTACTGTGTTCACTTCTGGGCCCCTCACTACAAAAGAGACATCGAGGTGCTGGAGTGGGTCCTGAGAAGGGCAACAAAGCTTGTGAAGGGTCTGGAGAATAACTCTTATGAGGAATGGCTGAGGCAACTGGGGTTGTTTAGTCTGGAGAAGAGAAGGCTCGGGGGGGACCATATCACTCTGCAACTGCCTGAAAGGAGAATGGATATAGGAGGTGGCTGATCTCTTTTCCCAAGGAAGAAGCTATAGGACAAAAGGTAATGGCCTTCAAGATGCTTGGAGGTTAAGACTGGATATTAGGAAAAAGATCACCAAGAGGGTGATCAGGCATTAGAATAGGCTGTCCAATCACTGGTGGAAGTGGTGGAATCACTGTCCCTGGAAGTGTTCAAAAATTGTGTAGATGAGGCTCCTAATGACATGGTTTAGTGGTGGACCTGGAAGGCTTTGGGATAAAGGTTGGACTTGATGATCTTAAAGGTCTTTTCCAACCTACTTGTTTCTATGATTCTACGGATTAAAAAGTTAACAAACCTTCTGAGATGCCCCAGCTGTGCTCCGACCAGCAGTGCTGGTGTTGAACTACCTGTCACTGGTTTAAGCCCTGTACCAGTAATCAGGGCAGAAAGCTGGAACTGTTCAGCCTGGAGAAGAGAAGGCTTGGGGGGATCTTGCTAAGTTGTAGAAAAACCTGAGGGATTTTTTATTTTTTTTTTTTAGGGGAGATTTATCTGTATGGAGGACTTCAAACTGAGGCCTGCAAAGACAGCAGACTTGACTCGAAAGTAATTCATTATCAGACTGATGGCAGACATATACAGAAGCACTCTGACATTTTTCTATGAAGCAGGTTGATGAGACATGCAATGGCACTGGAGTCCCAGTGATATGATAGCATCTCCACTGCCTATATCTTCTGGTACTTACACACTTAACATTTTATTACTGAAGTAATGGATTTTGCCTTATCTGATATGAGTGTGATAAGGAAGTTTGTATTTTTAGCTTGTCAATAAAGTAATTTGTGCTGGGAAGCAACTGCTGTTATTTGCAATTTTCTTTGGTGGAAAAGTGTGTACATGTAATTTTTCTTAGGTTGTGACAGAATATTATTTCAAGAAAGTATTTTAGATTTTGGAGTTAAAGGAAAGATTTTCAAGGGGCATTAGCATGCATGGTAGAATATAATTCCAAAACCTTCTGAAACAACTTCATTTCATGGAAATGTTGGTGTAAACAAGGATAAAAAACTAGTACCTTGTGTGTAATTTGGCAAGAATGAACAAAGCCTTTTACAGGTCGTTTAGTCAAATATTCACAACCACGTCATGGATAATACTTTAAATAGTACATCACTGATTGCAGTGAATCCTTAGAACAGTATATCTGCCTGCTTACCTTCCTGGGGAAACTATTAAAATCACTCAACACAGTAATTCAGAAAGCAATTAAAGAGATTACTAGAGAGGGATGTATTTCAGCAGTTTGCATCTGAATTTTATTTCTTCTCCGTCCCATACCTCAGTGTTTGTTTGATTTGGAAGAATCAGGTGTCTGCCTAATAGACATAACTTATTATCAGGCATGTCTCTGAAAATTCAATTCACAATGTATGTTCCAGGCCACAACACCAGCTTCTCCCTCCCACTAGGCACAATATTTAGTAGCAGGACTCAGTGGTACTGTAGTTGCAGCTTTCCATTTAAAAATTCACAGTTGGTCTAACATCATTTGCAACTGCTTTTGCACACACAGCATCTTGTTTAATGGTGCAAACTCTTAACAATGAAAATAATATATTCAATACACAGTGCAGCTGAGGATGTGAGAATACAATTAACAGATATAATGAAGTTTAGGAAAGTTAGGTTAACAAATCCAAAGAAAAAATTATGAACTCCAGGATGCATAGCAGTGCCAGACATGGGAAGAAATGCCAGGTATGGAAAGAGGTGAAAGGGGAAAGAGGAAAAGGAAATACAAGTACTAAGAGACATCTTCCTGTTCTGTTTGCTTTAAAGCATGCAGATTTCATAGAATTTGTAACAGATAAATAAACTAATGACACAGAATTTGCAGCAACAACTCTTTATGTCAAAAGTTTGATATCAAAAGCCTTCCTAAATAAGACATTAAAGTAAGTTTACATTAGATCATCTTTAAAAAAAAAAAAGTATCTCAGTCCTTAAGTTTAGGACATGACAAATAACAATTTTGCTGGAACTGAATTTCTGTACCAAATCCAGTCTTTTTAGTTGGATTGCTTTCAGAAGTAAGTGAGCACTGAATCTTTCAACTGTTCTCAATGATCTTTGGCTTGGTTTTGCTGTTTCATAGCCTTTCCCATCCTTCCTTTGACTCTTGACTTTCTATCATCCAAACAGTAAACTCAAAAAGAGGCGAGCAATCAAAACTACTGAGCACTGAGTAGACCAATTTACCAATCTTAAACTTTCTTAAGATTAAACAAATCTCAAATCTACCTGAACTTCAGCTTTCTTTTTCACATTTAGTCAATAGTCACCATTAGAAAACCTCTTGCCAGTTCCCTCTTAGCTACTGTTTAGAAAAACAGCATTTGAAATGGCCAAGTATTGCATCTTCTAATTGATTTATGAAACTACTTTTTTTCTTGAAACTAGTGGGTTTGAATGGGAAGAATACTTTCATTCCCTCCTTGAAGATTCTTTCAGGAAATCAGAAATGTTAGTTTTTTAACATGGCACTGTACTTGTACATCTGAAAAGCCTCTGTAAGATCAGAATACAACCATCCTGTCCCAGTCCTAACTGGCTAAGTAAGAGAGATGCTGTGAGAGCTATCTAAAAGTCATGATTCAAGAAGGGAGTCACTACTGTTTACCAAAGCTTCTATCTAGCTTCAAGAACTAGAATTTAGACTCCAAAATTGAAGATCTACCTATAGAATTTTGACGCTCAATGTGTCTGTGACGGGTAAAGGAGAATCACTTCTTGCTCCTGAATATGTAATTGATTTCCTAGGTGATAATTCATCTCAGGCAAGACTCTCACATTTAATTCTCAGGACTGTAGTAGCTAAACCTTTGGTCTTTGCCCACAGTGAAGATTCTCCAGAAGGCTGGAGCCCTGCTTCAAAGAAAGAAAACTAAATGCTTCAACAGCAATCGATACAATGGAAAAGTCTGTATTCAGATGAATAACTCAAGGGGTAGGGCACCATATGCAAACATTTTTCCTTTCTCCACTCATCTCAATGAATGCTTGTTCCATGCAGGACAGAACAAACTGAGGAACTGGTTTAGTGAGTTCTTACAGTCCTTCTGGCAGCAGACTGGCAAGGTGATAATTTCATCAAGCTGAGGACATAACTGAAGTCAAATATCTTATACACCAGAACAGTGCTTTTACTACTGATATGAAGAACAAAAAGGGAAAGCAAGTATCTACCATCACTGACTATGTCTTGTACACTCTCTTCTCAGTTTCTTCTGGGCATGTCTGATAGGTCTTGCTCCCTGTGGGATACACTTAGGAAAAAAGAGTAGAGGCATTCTCAGGCTCTAACAGGAGTGAGGGGGACTCTAGAGAATCAAGGCGCTTCCATAAATACATAGAAAAACACACTTTGGCAGCCTGGAACTTCAATGCCCCTGATTACACTACAGATAAAATGATGTACATACTTTGTTCTGAGGTGTACCATATAAAAATAGTTTAGGCATTGAAATAATTTTTACAGACAGAGTCCCTAACCTCTTTTTGCATTTTTTTCCCCATGTGCTGAAAATAGTTCTTGCTGACATAATAGAAGTAGGGGAGGCCTACATTGCTTATAAATATTAATTAAGATTGATGGATAGAAAACATTTTGCTATTTAAAGACTGTAGGACTGAAGAGATAGGAATATGAAAAGGTATTCTGTACCACTCACTATGAAATTATCATGAGAGCTGGCCTGCAGGCAGGAGGACACAGAAATAAGAAATTATTAGTACAGGAAGAGTTAAAAATGGAGGTTACTGTTATGCATTATCTAGTCTTTCAGGCTTCATTTCTAATTATACCTTAATGTTGGAGAATGGCTGGCATGCATACACACAAACATCATTTATTCATCAGTAATCTGGCATTTAATTAAAATATTACTACATTCTCATTGAGTGCATAAAGAAGAATGCTGTAAGTATGACAAGTCAAATGCTTCCTGTGATATTAACAGACAGAGTGAAAAAATATACTACCAAAAGCTTCCTAAATAGTATTTCACAAGTTAACAGGCAAGGGACTAAAATAATAGGCCTTTATGCGCTTTTATTCTACGAGGGAAAATATATTTTATAGTCAATAAAGCATGTTTCACAGATGAGAGAGCAAACTACAGCCCACAGTGGATCTGGGTACTGGGGTTTACTGAAGAACTGATGAGATTTAAGCTTTTGCCCTGCTTGTTTGTCTCACACTTTCCCTCATGTGCTCATTCCATCCCATGCCCTGCTATGTTCTCTGGTTTTCCACTTCCCTTCCCAGCAGAAAGTTCACTGCTGGTCTGGGAATCCCAAGTGGAAAGTGATGTTGATTCACATGGAGCTGCTGGTCTTAACTGTTATCAGCCATGGCCCCTGCTATTCATCTCCATGTACCTTCCTGTCGTGGTTTAAGCTGTAAATCAGCCACACAGTTTGTTCATTCACTTCCCCCTCCTAAAAGAACCCTCATGGTTTCAGCCGTAAAACAAGCAGTTTGTTCACTCACTTCCCCCTCCTTCTTCCCCCCCACTCCAAGGTGGGGGG
>JAOEHX010010372.1:9365-22443 GCA_025448015.1 Bolborhynchus lineola | reverse complement strand
AGACTCAGAAAGTCCTTGGCCAAACCAAAACATTCTAAGCAGTAACCAAAACATTGGTGTTATCAACACTGTTCCCAGGCTGAAAGTCAAGGAAAAAAGAAAAAAGAAACACAGCTCTGCACCAACAACCAAGAAGGAGAAAAACGACTGCTACTGCTGAACCCAGGACACTTCCTCATCTACATTATCTTCCTCCACTTCCAGGATTCTCCAGGCAGGATGTTTACCTCCTTCTTTCCTAGCCCCCTTCTTTTGTTGAAGACTGAATTGTTTCAGGAATTCTTACTTTTCAGCACTCACTTTCCTTTCTAGAAACCCCAGCACCTATTTTTCCCAGCCAAAAGTCTGTTTGCGCAGAAGCACAATATGAGATCAGCCTCCTAAAGGGTGCTTTTGTCTCATGTATCTTTATTAATTGGAAGCTTCAGGGTGTGTGATTATTGTTTGGAAGCTTCAGGGTGTGTGATTATTGTTTGGTCTAGACATTATAAAAATTTATAGCCACCTCATACTGATTGAAGCTATCAAGTAGGAAGAGTCTATTTGAGAATTTACAAGTTCAGCTTGGGATATTTTTACGTATGTTACCTGCTGCCTGCTATTACTTCTAATTTACAGCAGTATCATATTTTAGAGTGTCCTAGTGTAAGAGGCAATACTGGTAGAGGTCTTTTCTTTCTTTCTCATATTAATATGGAATGACTGTAAGAGTATACTAAATAAAGTTACATTCTTACTAATGGGATTTTCCTAAAGGAAGGTTGTTAAATGCTGGAGTATGGAATATTTTTCTCTCACAATTTTCTGACCATAATGTATCTGTATTGAGCACTGTCACTTTACTTGAGAGTGAATAAATACTGCAACAGTGACAATGACAGCAGCAATAAGAACAATCAATAATAAAGTAATTAAAATGATCAATACTTGTGACCTTATGTTCATTCCCTTTCCAATTCCAAATTCTCCAAGGCTTCAAAATGTCACCCAAAATAGCCTTTCCTTTCCTAAATATTTGAAGAAATTTCATCCGCCAATAAGGCTCTAGGGCAGTATTCACTTTGTCAAACATTATCTGCCTAAGAGCTTGGAAACTTGCCTGACCTATCACCTTCCTTCTCCCTGTAGACAGTCTATAAGCAAGGAGAGGCATCTTCAGTTCAACCCATTCTAAGAAAAATACCAGCTTCTCCATTGACTAGAGATGAAACTAGACAAATAAGCTCTTATTCGAGAATATATTATCTGGTTTATGAAATGGATTTTATAGCTGGTAAATGCTGAAAGCCAGTTATTGATGTTATACCTGTGCTTATAGTGCCCAGAAACTGGAGAGCTCTAATCACTTCCCTTCATTTTTATATAATATTTACTCAATTTTATAACATAAATGAAATATGTTAGCATTAGTTCTAAGAAATTAAGGTATGGGCAATGTCATTTGGTCTTCAGCCTTGCTCCTTACAGTTGTAAAAACCTTAATATTATATCTTGCTATTTTTATAAGGAATTCTTTTGACAGTTAAGAAATGCCAACTCACACTTTATGCCATCTAGGACCTTGTACAAGTAACTAGCAGTGCAGTATCTTCCATCTCTCCCTTAATTTTAGAGTGGGTGGGGAAAGGAAAAATAGGAAAATCTGGCTTCAGAAAGCTGATCTGGATCATGTATATGTCAGTAAGCTTACTGCATAGAGACAGGTGTTTTTTTGAAGTTCAAGCCATTTGTGTTCATGTCCTATTTTTGATACTGCTTGCAATTTTAACAGTTTAGGATTTCATAAGCTGACACCCTTCCTTTTTCCCATACATGCATGAACTACTTAAGATTTCTACTGTTGCTACAACCAAGCACTGCTTCTTTTAAACTTCAGAGCCTCAAAAGAAATTCATAAACCTGTAACTAATGTGGTTCTAGAAATTTACTAATCACTTGAGAAGATGTGAACAGGAGCTGAAGGGGTGGACAGAAACCCCAAACTTATCTTTCATTTTATGTGTGATTTTGAGCTAATCATCAAAAATATACATGAATACCTACATCAGTTTTGCACATAAACCAGTGATTTCTGTATACTCTGAGCATCCTACACTTTACAGAATTTGTCTCTTGGAAGAACAAATTCTTTTTGTAACCTTTTTTTTTTTTAACTTTTTGTAACTATTCATTTTGAAATTTAAATGTGTATTCTGAATTGCGTATGCTTCTGGTTTCTGCTTTTCATAAGCTGGGTTTTTTTGATGAAAACCAGAAAGGGTTATTTTTATTGTCACAAATATATAAAAATGTGCCTTAATTTTTAAGTTACATTTCTGAAGCATTTTCTCTTTATCCAAAAGGTGTGATTTCACTTTTAAAGAAGGAAAGAGCAAAACAGAAAGGTTACAACATGATGCAAAGCTGTTCTTTTTCTGAATAGTTACTTCAACAAAGATCAGTAGCATATTTTTTAAAATATTATACTAGTATTTCAAGTCTGCAGGGGGCACTGATGCACTGTATATCTACATCCCTGCAGAGCAAGATTCAGACACGATATGATTAAACAGTCCTGTAGGTTACAGGCACAGGAAAAACACATGAACAATTTACATCCAACTTAGGTTTTGAGAAGTTATGTAATTGTAAAGTACCCATATGAATTTTGGGGGGGAATTAATGTTTCTTTTACTGGTAAATATATTTGGTTTTCAAGTACTTGCAATCAAGTAATCGTAAGGATGAGGCTGTTTTCTTAACTTTATAACCAAGGTGCTTTGAAGGATAATATATATTTCTAGTTTTGCATTACTTAATATTACAGCCTTAAACAAAAACCAAAAAAAAATCCCCATTTGCTGTAGAAAATAAAATTTTGCTATACAGCTTCACAGAGAAGCCCATTTATTGACTACTGTTAATAACATTTTTATGTATTGATCAGCCAATACAGTTACTGTTTGATTCACAGGCTCATTTAGGCAAGAATGTATTACGCTAAGAAAAAACTATGTATTTTAATAAATAATTATGCATTTTATCAGTTTAATTTCCCTATTTTAGGATCTAAGGATGATATCACCTAAGATGTAGAGATTTCCTGATAATAAGAATGTATTGCAAGTTATCAGTCAGCAACATACAGTAGACATGCATCAGTTTTGTCTCTTTTTTATCTCAGATCTTCATATTGCTTCCAGTTACAAATGCACTTAGCCCAACAAGTTATGGCTGATCAGAGAATCCTTTCAGAAAGACTGAATAACAAGGTCTCTTTCTGTAAACCTTTTGTAAAAAATACCTCCAATTTCTTTGAGGATTTTTAAATTATACTTTTCATCTTTTGTACTTTTTAGGTACTGCACCAGAGCACACCAGTACACAATGAAATGCCGTATAAACACTATCGTAATCAATAGTGTACACAAAAATGAAATTGTCTTCCAACTTGCTTGTTCAGACACATAGAAAAAATATTTATCATTTTGTTCCAGAAACTCTTTAGGACATTTTTCTTCCTTAGGGGTTTAGCCTGTTGAAAGCCGAACTTCTAAAATGAAATATTGCACAAGATTAATTTCAAAAACATTACTATATATTTCCTTTTTTCAGGCTTCCCTTTTCTTTTAAGATTTAAGCCTGAAATGTTAGAGCAATTTTAGAGGAATTTTATTTTATTTCCAATACCTCTTATGAAGTTAATGCGTATTAATATGACAAATTTTGATTTATAGGTTCACGATATAAATCTCTACAATGGACATCTTTGGGGTATTAATAATATAAGAGACTTACTTAAAAAAACCCACACAAACCCACCCAGTTTTAAAGTTGGATTCTTTAATAATTTTAGACCTGAAATAGTTTTTATTTAAACTGCTCTGCCAAAAAAGAAGCTCAAACTATCCTACTGATTGCAAAAAATGTTTGAGATTTTTTTTTAAGAACTGACTATTATTTAGATATAATCTTGTCGATTGTTCCAGTTTTGTTAAATAAGATTTTTATAAACCCACAAATATTTTGTAAGTTGTGAAGTCCTGTGGTATTCTCTGGCAAATGAAGAATGCGGGACGAATGCCAACAGAGAGTTGTTAGACAGAATAAACTGAACTTCCAAGCTTCCCTCTTGACATTCTGGCTGTTAGCAGTTGAAGGCAATTCTTATCATTTCTTATTACTTCAGTATCAAATTCAAAAGTGAATCTCAAATATGACATAAGTCAAAGTATTAGGCTGCTTCAAGCTTCCATTAGGCAAATTATTCCTTTCAGTATTACTCATTCTTACTTACTCTAATACACTTCTATTCATAATACAGTCTGGTTATAATAATACAAGCAACTGCATCTCCATTGTAAGGCACTCCCTGCACATAGCATGGAAGTCATGGAAACGTGCTCCAAAGAAGGTTTAATTATCGGTGAGCATATAACAAAACCTTTTTTTTTCTCTATTTCAAGATTTCTGTAATTGGAATGACATGAAATGCTAGCACTAAAGATAAGCGTCACTGCAGTCCAATAATGAAAGCATGCAATATAATTTCTTTCATTATTCAATTGAATTTAGACAATTCCTCCTGTTTTATAGTTTGCTTTTTCTGAACCATTGCTCATAACAAATTTTAGACTAGATATTTAGGAAAATATTCCTAAAACAGAATTATGCCAAGCCATCCATGCACCCATCTGCAGGTTTTAGATGGGTAGAACAAAACTGAGATTATTTTCTTCTATTCTAAGAGAGCAGAAGAAAAGGGTTGTAATATTCATATACCTGTCTGGCTAGAAGCCCAAGACATTATTTCAGGAAGCTCCTGAACCATAGCGCTTGATGTCTTGCATCACTAAGATAATTTTTCTTGAGAATTAAGATAAAGTTTCCAAAGAGTATTACAATGGCTACAGCATGAGATGTTATTAATGTTGTAAAAAATACATGTAGTGAAGTTTTAAGAACATTCAAGAAGGGTTTTAAATTTTGTTTTCATTTTTGAATCTGCTCCAGTTTTGTAGGAAAGTTGGGATGTTCTCAACCTGATCCTTTTTTTTTTTTTTTTAATTCTAAAAAAGCACTTCTATTTTCATATTTATGATATGGTTCATGAGAAACTGAACATGACCTGGAAGTGTGTGCTCACAACCCAGAAAGACAACTGTATCCTGGGCTGCACCAAAAGGAGCATGACCAGCAGGTTGAGGGAGGTGATCCTGCCCCTCTACTCTGCTCTTGTGAGACCTCACTTGGAGTACTGTGTACAGTTCTGGTGTCCTCAACCTAAAAAGGACATGGAACTTCTGGAACAAGTCCAGGGGAGGGCCACGAGGATGATCATGGGACTGGAGCACCTCCTGTATGAAGATAGGATGAGAAAGCTGTGTCTGTTCAACCTGGAGAAGAGAAGGCTGCATGGAGACCTCATAGCAGCCTTCTGGTATCTGAAGGGGGCCTATAGGGATGCTGAGGAGGGACTCTTCATTGGGGACTGTAGTGAGAGGACAACGGGTAAGAGGTTCAAACTTAAATAGGGGAAGTTTAGATTGGATATAAGGAAGAAGAAGTTCTTTACTGTACAGGTGGTGAGGTACTGGAATCAATTGCCCAAGGAGGTTGTGAATGCTCCATCTGTGGCAGCTCTCAAGGCCAGGATGGACAGATCTTTGGGTGATATGGTTTAGGGGGAGGTGTCCCTCCCCATGGCAGGGGGGTTTGGGACTAGATGATCTTCAGGTCCTTTCCAAACCTAACTATTCTATGATTCTATGATTCTATATTGGTTTTTAGAGGAATCTATGCTGAAACCTGAAATAAAAGAAGTTACATTCATTCATGAAAATGAGTCTTTCGTATAAATCTTAAGAATGCATTTTCCTGATACATACTGGTTTATGGTTTTGCATTTTAAAAAAAAATCATGATCAAGCACAGTCATTGTTTGGATGACAGAGTTTCTAGGAAAGTATAAATATTAAAAGCAATTTGGCAGAAGATAATGAACACGGTTGATAACCTAGAGCAAACCAAAATGTTGTGGCAGCCTATAGTGTTCTTGGAACTACGATCTTTGATGTAAAGCAAAAAAGAAGTCTTTCATATTTGCTAGAGCTAAAAATACACAGCAGAAGTTTTGTGTCTCTCCACCCATCTCATTACTGTATAATCCACAGGTAAGAAAGGTGGAAAGACTGCAAAAAAGCTTTAAAGTTATCTTGTCAGCCTTCTAATTCTGGCTACTCTTAACACTTAAGAAGCTCCAAGTATGGAGAATTCACCGTTTTATCAACTAGACTGTAATGCCTCCATAATTTCTGAACCACCATGCTGGTCCACTGAGCAATGTCACGTCCTTAAGTCTCTTATCTCCTTCCTATATGGGAACTTTGAATGATCTACTGAAAAGACACCTGATGGGCTATCTCTCTCATTTCCACATTTTCAGAATGTGCTGTGGATGGAAACAGTGACTTTTTACACTAATTACAGCTGTTTATGTTCTTTGAATCTACCAATGTAAAGAGGTAAAAGCAGATTTTTTTGTTGTTGTTGCAACAGAAGTCTTTAATATATATTTCCCCTTCCTACAGTACTTATTTAACAAATTCAGATCTGTTCTGATTAAAGCTTAGAATTTTTCTGATGTATAAAGGAATCAATTCATAACCAAGAGTTAAGCATTTTGTGTAAGAGAAGCTTTATGAATTTCACTAATAAATTTACTAATCATATACAGTAGGAATCACCAGTAATTGGAGAAGTTCAATATTATATAACAGCACTAAAATATATATAAAGTTGGAAAATAAGCACAAATTAACATTTCTCCAGCACTGGAGTCTTTTCTTTAGCATGTAAAACACATATGTTATAAAATAATGAAGTGCACATAAACAGTAGTAGGAAGATAATTTCATTAAAATTTCTATGAATCTTATTTATAAGAAAATTTTCTTTCTGTGCTATGGTGTCAGAGTACTTTCCAAAATATTTAACTGAGATATTTATTTTCAGTAACGCACTACCTCAGACTTATGCCCTGGCATGCATACACTGATATATATATTTGGAAATGGCTCCTTGATAAAAACAGAAGAAAAAATATGCATGGTATCCCTTTAAGACTTGTCTTATTAGCTTCCATGGAGAGACCAGGCAATTTCTGAAGAAAACAAGATCTCATTACAATTGTTCATTATGGACATGCAGACAGTGACTGCCACTAAATTCTGTTGAAAGAACTAAGAAACAATCCCCCGTTGGTATAACGCACACACCTAAAGTTCCAGTAGGGTAAGTAAGGTCAACATAAACATCAGCAAAACCTGTTATTAATCTTGTAGAAATAGAAAGTTGCCCCAAGGAAGGCTGGTATTAGTTTTGCAGTATGCTGATGAAAGGTAACCTTTTTCCAGGAACAGGGAGAGAGATGTAATATTTACAAGTAACCATTATATCACCTGCATATATTTGACACATGGATTTGGCTGATATCCATCACAAACAATTTACAGTGATTTTGAGGATTTATAAGTATGAAAGATTAGATCAGTTACTTCTTTCTTTCTGTTTTTCTTATCAACACTGAAGTCCGTGTCACTGAAATGCCATTTGCTGAAGAGAAAAGCCAAGGAAAGAAGGAAGGAAAGAAGGAAGGAAAGATGGAAGAAAATGTAACAGAAAAAATACACAGAATTCATGTACACATATGGAGCAGAAAGAAAATTGCACAAGACAACAAAACTCACAAATGAAAAGAAAACATGCAAAGAAATGTTGTAAAAGATAAGGGACATCAAAAAGTGCAAATCAAGCAAAGAGAGTGAAAGAATATACAAGCAACTTAGACACTGGGAAAGGAGGAAGGGGCAATTCAAAACACAGAAAGGGTTATTAGACAGCAAAAGCAATAGATGAGAGAGAAATAAGTAAAAAGATGAATGTAGAAAGAAGAAAAAAATGCTTGTTACCATTCTGCTAAAATTGCACAGAATTGTTAACATAATATCATGCATCATATGTGGTGAAGAGAAATGGATGATATTTCTTATCTTCAGTTCTGTGCTTCAGAAACATATAGTCCAATTTCTATGTTAACCATGGAATACACAGAAAACCTGTTAAATAATTAAAATTGAGTGATGCCACTGCTGTTCATTTAATCATTTTCTTTTGCAGTGTGGAAGAGCACTATATATATATATATATTTTTTTTTTTTTTTTTCTGTTTCAGAATTAAGCACATAACTCCAAATTGCTAATGAAATAATACAAACATGACTACTTATGCTGATATGTAAGAAGATAAAGTCTTAATATTTTCTCTTTCTCATATAACAGAAGCTCAGTGCTTCTAATAGGATCTTGCATTTATTTATAAACTAAGATGTAAGTAGACAGAAGAGTTTAAATTTGGAATGTGGTGATTTCCCTTTCAGGTTTGAGCCAGCTTGTACATTTGATTCAATATAAATTTTTCAGCTCAGGTGGATTCATATGACAGAACCCTTTGACCTTACTTGAGTCTTATATGGATTCATACAATAAACTGTAACAGACAGTATGCACCACCATAGGCACTTTTCCTTTTCTAGGTGCAGAATGGTAACTGACTTTCACAACCAGCTGAAAAATAACTTCTCAGCAGACCCAACTTTTCCTTTTTCAAAGCAAGCAGTTCATTTCAAAACCAAAATCAAACACTTCAGATGGCTGGTGTCAGATGCTCTGAGTTGTGGTGGTTTATAATGCTCTGAAAAAGCAGGAAGTTCTATAAAAGAAGAGACATGATGAGAAATTGCACAGGAGGCTGAACTTCACAAAGGTGTTCGTGGCCTGTTAGGATGTTTGTAAAAAGGGGAGTACTCACACATAAGGAAAGGTATTTTGAGCTTGTTGGGAAGTGTATAAGTGAGGAGAAAGTGGAACTGAGAGCTTACTGAAATTGTATTGCACAGCTCCTGAGAAAATTGCCGCACATCAGGAAACCTATCAGTCCTCTTGATTGAATGGAACTTGGGTAGTGTGCATTCAAGAGCCTTTTCCCTAAATGCAAATGGTAATCAGTCTTTGCTGAGATGAAGCTCAGTTTCGGCCTGGAAAAGACATCTTAAGATAAATTAACAGCAAAATAAAAACTTAAAAATATTGACCAAAACTCTGTCTGATGGGCAGCAATGAAGAACTGAGCTTATTATCTCCTATCTGTGAGTGCAAATCAGCCTTGTACATTTGCATTCATCAGTAAAACTCCTCTTAGGAAAGCAGCAAACAGTATTTTTCTGTTCCTTAGTTAGGAATGTTTTCAAAAAGGAATAAATCATAGCTTGGATTGATGTAAGTATATGCATATGCATACATATATGCATATATTTTATGTATGTGTGTGTGTGTGTGTTTGGAACCTTTTAATTTACTACATACTTTTACAGGAATATATAGCAGTCCTAACTTCTAGAGACTAAACCAAAACTGAGCTGCAGCAGATACCAGATTTTAATACAGGGATTCAAAGCTTCATTTGTATCTGTCATCTACCTGAACTCTACCTGAAAGTGATAATCATTCATCCTGTGAATCTATTCCAGTAACATTTTCTGAAACACTTACAGGAGCTTTATGTTGCATTGACATATCGCAAGTATCTTACTTGCTTCAGAAGAAGGAAAAAAAAAAAATAGAAAAGATTTCATTTTTTAACCAATCTCATCAGAGATCCGTTTTTTCCAATTGTCTCTTCTACTACTGTTGGCCATTATATAAACCTGTTTCAAAATTGCCTATATGTCCATAGCTCTGAGACAGGAATAGTTTAAACAGAACCTTAAAATAAACTTTGACAAGATTTACATAAATACATAGCCTAGTATAATTGCAGAAAACTACCTATTGGAGGCTGACCTTTACTAATCGATATGGTTCTCTCATAACCTTTCATGAAAGCAGTAGCTTCATAGCTTAGAGAACTTTTTTGACAGCAAATCTGCTCTCACAGAGTCAAGTTTAAATTCATACTCCTGCCTATACCATTATTTATCCATTTCCTATTCCACCTTGATTATATCTTATGGCAGGAAGCTCTGATGAGCCCTCCACAATACATTCCTCCTAGCTGTTCTCTCCTCCCCATGGTATTATGTGTTATTGCATATCCATGAACTCCAGGCTTAAACAGTGATGCATGGGATTCACAGAAGGATTTAGGCTATAACATTACAGATTAACTGAGTTAAAGCCTCATATTTGAAAGAGTGCTTCTGAGCATGCAGACATCCTACATCTTTCAAAAGGATTGGGATTATTGCAAATTTTAAGGTCTTTGATTTTATCAATTGCCTTGTGCTACGTTCATCAATTATCATCTGCTTCCAAAACACCATGAAAGGCAATTTTCATGTTGTTCCCATTTCTCATTTAGTTGTTCCAAATAATTCTCCCTCCTTTGAAGTGTATGACATTTTCAGTACAAGATCCTGAAGAAACAAAGACCACTCTTGTCCTGCATATTTAAGGTATTTTAAGCAGATAGATACATATGACAATAAAGTTAATGTTATGGCTTCAGTTTTTACATTTTGTAATTCTCAAAGATTTTTAAACAGTAATTTAAATTGCATTAATATCTGAGATAAGCAACATGAAGTATATATACCTATGAAAGGTATTGACTTGTCCTGAAGTAGTGATGACAACAGTTTTCAAAAGGTTAATTAACTGTTTCTAAAATTTGGTTTTGACAGCTCTCTATATTCTTTGCACATCTTAGCTCATCTTTAGGTATATTAAAATTCAAATAGATCCAGTTAAAAAGTGGCAGAACACATTTGAGTAAATTTCAAACCTATCAAAAATTCATAACCTTAAAATTTACTCGCAAGCCAGCACTTTTTAAGAAGTTTCTGCATGTCTCCCTTTGTCTGACTTCCTACACAAAAATAATGAAGCAATCCATGCTGCTGAGAAACCAAGAGGTAAATCCCCCAGCAGAGTAAATGAATGCCACTAGGGTATGGCTAAATATGCAAAAGCAAGGGCATTCAAAAGAATTAGAAGTCTACAAACTGGTGATGATTAGTAGAAAGTCACGTAAAGAAAAATTACAGCAGCAAGAACAGAAACGCATCATGCCATTGAATGATATATACAGGGAGGTTCTTAAAGAAAGAAATTGAATTGCTTTGAATGTCACATTGTAGAGTACTTTTCTACTGACAGGCAGCCCCAACTGTAGCAATATTGCATCAAAAGAACCTTATGAAGTCTGAAAATACAATGTAAGTACACTAGGCTTTCTAGTATTCACCAGCTGCTCACATTTGCAACATATATAATCAATTATTGCTATATTTAAGGAACTTTCTTCAATCAATTTCTCCTTCCTTCAACACAAATGTCTTTTCCCAACAAGCCTGTCCTGAATAAAAAGAATGTCTGCTGGGATTCCTACATGCCTTCTGAGAAACAGAATTTATATTTAAGCACTGATGATGGTCAGGATGTATGTGAGTTATACCTAAAGTGAAAAGCAAAAGATAATGTAAGCTGCCATGCATGAGCAGATATGAGATTCTTGTGTAACAAGGAAAGGAATGAGTAATGAGAACACTTGCCACACTTCCCTGCAGTTCACTTGTATGGGACAACCATGCCACTGAGGGAAATTCAGTCTAATTTCACTTCCGTTTCCCAGCTTTTCACAGATAGAAATAGTTGTGATCTGGACCAAGATGGAACCAGCTCTGTGTTGATTGCATGGGGCTGGACATTGTTAGGCTCATCTGTAGCATTTCCAGATAAGCAGGGGGGTGAAATGAGCATATTGTCTAGAAAAGAGGATTGAAAAGGCCAAGCCTCCTTCCAGCATCCCTTTAAGTACACGACTAGTTAGATAGTTCATCTCTACAAACATAACATGCTAATTCAACTATCTAATCTGTTACATATACACAGTATTTGCAAAAAACAACCCTAGACTGTAATCACTGAGTTCTGATTGAAATAAAGCAAAATTTAGTGTTTGTATCATGCTGTAAAAGCCATACTTCTATGCTAATTGACTAAGTATGAAGGGAAGTATCAGAAGCTATAGGAAATTCAATAATTTTGGCATATAATTCTAGAGATTAGAACAGGGAATATAACATCCTATATTAAAGAAATTGAAAAGAAACAAAACCAGATTTGCTTATAAGCCATTTTCTTCCCGTCTGTATCGTCTACATCCGTTTATACATTATGTACACAGACTGGAAAAAGCAGATCTCATTGGTCTTGTTTCTTGAAGGCTGCTGGTTCTTGATTGAATGGTTATATAAATTACTCAATTGGAAAAAAATGAAAAAAGAAAGTCAAAAAGCCCAAGGATGTAGACACCTATCTCAGAGAAAGTATTGTTGCTGGCAAATGTGAGAAAGCACAGAAGATAACAAGAGTCCTGGTTTTAAAGTTATCTCTCTTTTATCTAGTAGTTAAAAAAAAAAAAAAAAAAAAAAAAAAGTGTCTAATTGAAAAACTAATTCTGCAGTTCTGGTGTTCCTAGAATTCTTTTAGCTCCCCTGACTCCTTTCCCATTTGATTTCAGACTCATTTTGCACACACAGAGATTGCCAGAAGAGACCAAAAGAACAGAAAATCCTTATGAGACAAAACAGTGGCAGACTTTGATAAGCTAGCAGTATTAATTTTAGTCATGGGGAGAAAGAAGTTAAACAATAAAAAAGCAAAACCAGAGCTCTACTATAAACCTACAGTTCAAAGAATATGACTTTCCTGAAATCTGTTAGAAATACCAGTGTATGAACTAGGTTTGGATTCAGCATCATTTTCTTTGGCCATTCCCTGTAAAACACAAGGGATATCTAGCTGTTTTCACAGGTAATGGAATTATTTCAGTATTTTGATACACGAAGATGGTCAGTTTCGTCAGAGATGATACATATATTTCCAGCTGGCCCCCTGCAACTTATTAACTGTTTTCTTCTCTTTGCCAGTTTCAGTTTCACAGTAGTCAAATGCAAAGAACGCAGTTTCTTTCCCCTTGTCCCACCAATGGCTTGCTTTTTTTCTACTGTTTTCATCTTAGAAGTATTTGATTTGTAAC
>JAOEHX010010370.1:19767-30636 GCA_025448015.1 Bolborhynchus lineola | reverse complement strand
GTAGGAAGCAGTCAGGCTTTCCCTTGACACAGCCTGTTCCTCTGATCTTTTTCACCCAGTTACTGCATAGGCAGCAGACAGGCAGTGAGCATCAGCATTTGCTGCAGACTGGAGGAAGCTACCCAAAATATCCACCCGTGATTCACAGCACAGGTAGACAAACTGCAGCTGGCGTGTAATCCTGAACTAACTGCACATAGTGCAAGTGGATTTCACACACACTGTCAAGCAGCTACTACCCCTGTGTACCCCCATGGCTGCTGGGGCTGACAGAGCTGAGCACTAATCTGCTCATTGTGGGTTGGAAATAGGAGCACATACAGCGCAAAGGTACATGTCCTCATCTGGTCATTTAGTCTGGTCCGGGCAATTCTACGCTTTGGGTTTTATCAGAAGTGGACAGGCAAGCAGCTGCTGTTTTCACTGCCTGGTGACAGGAAATCCCAAGGGTCTGTTCTCTCTTGGTTTACACAGTGGTGAGTAGTTAACAGCGGGGGTGATCTGCACTGTTTCTTCCTCCTAAATGTTGCTCTTTCAGTGGCGTTTAGACTCAAAACTGCTTTTGCAGCCTGGGTGGAGACAGAGAGGGGGTTTCTGTGCACTTCGCTCCATGGCAGGTCAAGTGGCAGGGTGACACTGTTATCTCCCCCTGTGACATGAGGTCACATTCCCACAGTGCTGCTATTGAAAACCACTGGCTCCACAGGCTTCACACAGTATTTTAGGGGGTTAATGAACTGGGAAACACAGCATTTTCTGTGCCTCACTCCACTTGAGCTGGGAAACCTCCTCACTGAGCCCCAGGTGAGCCTGCCGCCATGGCAGCACTCAGATAGATGTTGCCTTCACACACGTGGAGGCTGAGGAATGTCAGAGCTGGTTGCAAGCCCAAGGGAAAATGCGTAGGGACAAAGCAGATGCTGGGAGGAAAAACAGGCCAGAGGAAAGACTATTTTAAAATACTGCTCCTTGAACAGTAGCAGTGAAGCCAAAATAAAACGTCTTTAGAAAAACAAAAGTCAGTGCGCAGACTGTGGGAAATACAAAGGGGTCATGAGAAATGCAAAAGGCCCGAACACACAGCAGCAGAGCAAGCAACCATGGTCCAGCTCCCTGAAGCATGGCCACAGCAGCAGCACAGGGATAGTAAAGCTGCCAGTGATGCCAATAGCTGGGCAGGGGGCAGCTCATGCTGTACCCCCATGGGGTTTTGCACCCCAGAGCAGACCTGGGACCTGTTTTCCCCTAGAGCAAGCAGCATATGACTGATGCAAAGCATCAGATTCTCCAGTACTGCTGTCTGGGGTGTTTGCTGAGTAAAACATCTGAGACAGGTCAAAAGAGAAAGTATCTTTCTCCTCCAGTACGACGACAAAGGAGAACTGCATCTTTCCAATGTGAAGAGAAAATGTAATAGAGGGTTTTATAGCATAACATATCCTTAATCCCCAAAAATCCAGGCAATATGAAGGAAGAGACTGATGGCCTCAACAGCCCCCATAGAGTAGCTCACCACCCTGAGAGAGAGGGCAGGCTTTGGCCAGCCTCAGCCCATACCTGGGGTGCCAGAGCAGTGCAAGCCCAGGGAGCAGTACCAGGACAAGGAACAGTGCAGTGAGCTCTTGGCATAGCATCCTCTGTGGCCCAGGGCCCCCATTCCTCCAGTGCTGTTGTAACTCCTGCCTCTGTGCCAATGGCTTCCAGAACGCAGAGGAAAACTCTCGCATCTCAATCACCTTCTTCCGACTCTTCCGCGTGATGCGTCTTGTGAAGCTCCTGAGCCGAGGGGAGGGCATCCGGACGCTGCTTTGGACCTTCATCAAATCCTTCCAGGTATTCTTCCACTTATCTCTAAGTAAGACCTAATTCCTTTTTATTTCCCCTTGGTGACCTCTTAGAGAGGGATTTCACCCAAGTCTAAGCTCAAAGGCAGCTGGTCAGAGCTGTGTGCACCAGTGACAGGTTGCACGAATGACAGCCAAGTAAATGGGGCTTGCAGGGAATGGCTGCCTGGTATGAATTTCATCCTTAAAGCATGAGTAATTACTTGAGACCTTCCTGAACAGCCTTGGTAGTTCAGTTCAACTCAATCACCACCTGCCCACAACCCTTCAATCTCCTCTTTTTTTTTTTCTATTTCAGCTGTATTTTATATTTGTTGTTTTAAGTGAATGGGTTTTAAGTGAATGTTTTAAGTGTGGTTTTAAGTGAATGTTTTAAATTTATGGGGAAGGCCTGGGTCTCCATTAGGTGTTACTTAAGCATTGTTTTGATGATTTCCAGAGAGTATTAGAGATGTGTGCCCCCATGCTTTCAGCCAGAATTTCACCTTTTTGGCCCTACACCTTTGGCCCTGGTAATGATGCAAAGTTATTAAATTGCTGCTTTTGCCCTGGAGGCAGATTGCATTTCAGTGGTAGGTAAAGTATGAGAGTAGATAGGGGAAGGCAAAGGAAACCAGACTGGATAAGAATCATCACTTCTGGGGGAACACAAACACCAAGAGATAGCCGTTTGCTACAAAAACTGCTTCCAAACCAGCCCCTAACCTAGCCATGTATAGAAAAATGGTAGTTGGAGATTAAGCATAGCATATTCTTTTATTTTACAAGTACTTGACCTGGATTTACTGGGCCAGCACTACCTGGATGTTAGCTGGGGCATGTCCGAAGGAAGCATCAGGGAAAGATAGCATAGGAATGCAAATGGTGGTCAAAATATGAGAGAAGATGCAGGACACACCACTGGATAAAAGCGTGAAAGAGTAGTGTACAGCATATAAGTCTGAAACAGCAACTATATATCACTCAGACGGAGCCTTTATATAAATGGTTGATAGCATTTGTATTGACTCAAATGGGAAAGTTGCTGATCCACATTTTAGAACTTAAACCTCACCAGCTGCAACACAAGCTGGGACCAAAGCATGGAGTCCTGTGGATCAGCAAGACTTCTGTCTCTGTCAGCAGTAGTACATGTACACCAGGGATCAATCTGGACTTTTTCCACTGCAGCTCTAAGGTGGTCTTGGTAGCCAGACAACAAGACTCATTCAAAGGATTCTAATTTTTTGCACACTCCTAAACTGTCAGAGGATCTAATATTGCACAGCATTATGCTGATATATCCATACAACAAATGACTTTTTCCATTGCTTACACAGTTGCTAACTTCCAGGTTGTTATTTAAGCAGCTCCAGTGGGAACCGTTCTGTCTGCATGCATAGGAATGATATTCCCTTGGCACAGCTCAACCATCCCTGATGCAGGGGACGGAGGCACGCTTTCCAGTTCCTGCTTCTCCTCCCCTTGCCCCTCCGCCCCTCCAACCTCTTTAGCAAGAGCTCACTCTTATTCTGAGCTCAGCTTGCCACAGCCCTTGGCTGGAGAGGATGAGATGGATGGGAAAGGGAGTTCCTGGTACTTCCCTCCAGTGACCTCCAGACCTCTTTGATTGGAGAGTCGCTTTTAGGCAGGGTTGTAGGGTGATGGGAGAAAGTATCAAGGGAGGCATCTTCCACAGCAGGGAAGGGGGAAGATTAAGCACTGCAAGCAAGTGCCTTTTCCATTGGAAGCTTTTAGTCGTTTATAACACAGCATTCTCTGCCCAGAGCTCCTCCTCTTGCAACTACTGGGAGGCTCCTTTGGTAGCTATGAATAGTCACTCGGCAGAGCTCTTTACTCAGCCACTCCCACTGTCAAAATCTGGGATCCCTGCAGACTCTTTCTGGCACCAGCTCTTCTGTGTCCTCACATGCTTCCAGGAAGCGTCTGCTCACAAAGGGCAGCCTAGTAAGCAATGAACTTATGCTGAAGTTCACAATCCCATTGTAACTACCGCATGCCCCATGAATGGCGCACATTCCTTACAAGTTGGGGCACCAGTCAGAGGAGCGGGTGCTGGGAAAATGCTCAGTGGGGTTTCCGCCTGCAGAGATAGTGACAGGGCTCACGCAGGAGGGTGGGAGGAGTAGGAAGTAAGAGGGGTGCTGAGGGCAAGGCAAGGCCGTGGGAATCACAAGGACAAAGTGACAGCCAAGGAAGGATGGAGGCAGAGGAGGACAGAGCAAGGAGAGTGGAATATGGGAGGTGCAGAGCTGAAGGAGCTGTGGGGAATAAGGGGTAGAGATAAGTAAGTAGGAAGGTGCATCAGTGGAGAGCAGTAGGCAGAGCAGAAGAACATGGAAAGAAAATGGAGGCCCATGGGGCCAGAAGAGGACACTTTTCCCATCCCTGTTTGAAAGATAGGCTAACTGGTAAGGTTATACACCTTCTGTCCTATCTGGACCACAAAATGTTTAGAGCCCAATTCTGAACTGGTGTATCTCCATTGCATTGTGGGGTAACCACACAGATTTCTCTGACCCCATAAAACACAGAAGAATCTGCTCTTGAGCCTCGATGTGTCATTCTTTCAAGAGCTGATTTTTTGCCATTTTAATATTCAGCTCTCTTTGAGATTATTTTCGCAGATTTTAGTCAAATCTCCATAGTGGACAGTGAAAAGTTTGCCTTGATTCTTCCTATAGGATTTAGCTCTGTTGAATTTAGGCATAAACTTAAAATGTGTGAATAATCTTATATTTTTAAAATAATAATGTTGTAGGCTTCTTATACTTTGTGAAATGGGGTGTTGAAAATCCTGATCAGGGACTTTACTCACATTTTAAGGATGAAAGTGTCTGCCCATTACCTCTGAAGTAAAGTCTGGAAATCTCTGGTCTGAGCACTATATATTTCAAAAGCAACAGAGTAGAAAATTCCTCCTCAAAAGCCTAAGCCTGTGAGGTCTCAAGCTGTGCCCTTGATTCCTGCTAGTGGCAGAGGAAACAGATAGCACTCAACACTTTGCTGGTTGTGCTGGCCACTTCCTAATGAGGCAGCTGTGCATATCAGGGCTCTGCATTTCCTCTTCAGCACCTGATCACAGACACTTAGCGCATTGCAAACAGCATCAGAGACACCTAACACTGAACAGGGAACAAAGCTGCTTTAGGCGCTTAGGATGGTACCGGCCATTGTAGCGGAAGCCTTGAATTTGGATCTTGGCAGCTGTTGCGTTGTTTGTTTCACCCGACTGTATCCGTTAAAAAAACACGCTGCCATTAGTGCCAGAATAATACAGGTTGTGAGAGTTTTCTCCTATTGGTAAGCAGCTGTAGACACTGGGTTTTTTCCCCTCTTTCCTTACTCTATCAAGGGCAGGACTGACTTGAAGGTAGCAGGGCGGCACCATGACGAGCGGGAGCAGAGTCAGAGCCTGCCCGAGCGGAAGAGCGAGCAAATGTGGGCTTGGGGAGGCATCTAGTGGCCACTTGGCCAAATTACAGCTTCTTCTCAGTTTCCCAAAGCCAGGAGGAGCACGGACCAGGCTCCAGCGTGCCGGGCTCGATGGAGACACAGTGTTCTCTCTCTTTTCCTTTCTCTTCCTTTTTTTTTTTTTTCATTTCTAGGCTCTCCCCTATGTGGCTCTTTTAATAGTGATGTTGTTCTTCATCTACGCCGTGATCGGGATGCAGGTAAGCGATGCTAAAGAGCTAAACTGTGTCTATCATCTCCTGCTAAAAGGAGGTTTGGGAACTGACTTATAAAGTAACTAGGTCAATGTGTGGTTGTAGGGGCTTGCAAGGATGTTTTCACCCAGTAAGGTAAGGCGGCAGCTAACCTTGGTTGGAAAACATTGCCTGCCTGTGCACTTCCAACAGGAGCAGAACACACTCCATTTTTTGGTAAAAAAGAAAGACCCATTTAATGCAATATGCAAACAGTAAAAGGACCATGACTGCCCTCCACAGTCTCAAAGGACTACACAGCAGTGGTGGCAAAGGCGATTTACTGCTCGTTGGTTCAAAATAGTTTTTTCAGTGGGCTTATGGCCATGCTGCACTGAACAAACCCAGATTTTCTCTTGCATCATTTTCTCACTGGCATAGCTTCCACTGAGTTGTAAAGAGCAGCTTTTGATTTACACCCATGAAGGTAAACAGAGGATCAGACCAAACAAACTGTCACTGTGTTTGTGCTAGTTCTTCAGGAAGCTGCATCAATACAACACCTTAATTCACCTCACAAAAAGAACTTGGAACCAGCCTGAGCATTCACCTGTGCAAGGAACAATGGTTGCACACAGACCATTGAAGAAAGCATGTTCTACAGGCACAGCCATGACAGCATGAGCCTCATTTGCTGTGCTACTTTTCAAACTTAGCTTCACTTTCCACTTCAGTGTTAATCAAAGATCTCAGACAAGTCAGCCATCTGGGACCAGAGACCAAAGCACAGAAAGACATGGCATAATCACTTCCAGAGGTCTTCAGACATGACAGGCTTCTTGGTTTCACAATGTCTTCAGAACTCGTAACAGAATTTATCTGCCCCTGTGACCTTGCTTTAATTTGTTTCCTGTTATTATAATTACGTATTTTCATAGACTCCATTACCTTGACCCAGTTTGAAAAATGAAACTAGTCTTTTCTTGAATTATCACAGGTTACCTCAATTGCCCCTAGTCATTACAGCTGTCATGCAGTCAACCAGGTTCCTATTGCAAACTTGCCAATTTTGCTTTCAATACGTAACTAGCTCAAATGGCCAAGATCATACATGATTACCTGTGCTACACAGGAAATCACCTGAGAGTATCACACTAGTGTTATGCAGCTACATAAAACATTAAAAATAGATACCAGGCACCCATGCAGATAGGGTCTACAATGATGGGGGTACTGCCAGGTCTAGACATTTTGCTCTGTAATTCTATTTCCTTTTCTGTCAGCTAGTTCTGAGTTGGCTATTTAATGCCTGGCTTATGTTCAAGCCTCTGTTTAAATCACCTCAGCAGCCTAGGATAGTACCTCTGTCTTTCACATTTATCTAGGTTATTAGATCGCTTCCTGCCCTCCTGTCTTCCAATGAGAAAACCACTTTTCTCATCTTCCCTCTTTGCTTAGAGCCCACAGACCTGTTATCATCACTTTTTTGTCCAAATGGCATCTCCGACATTCTGTGTGCTGCTCTCTTGAACCTGCTGACACATACAGTCTCCTCACATATAGGGACACTCAGGAAGGAAAATCCTTCCTCACTCCATTAAGCAGCTGCCTTGGAAGACTAGATGTACCAGCTCTGATGAAAATATAAGGACTTCCTGCATAAAGGAGACCTACCACTTTATCTCAGCTGCTGCCCTGACTTGGAGAATTAACAACTTTCAAGCTTTGCTACCTAACGTGCTCAAGTGGAAAAACCCAAATTGATGCTGGTGGATGAAGCTATTCATATCACAGCCCAGGAGGCACAGACTGGAGAGGCCATGGGAGAGGAACTTCCAGCTACAGCTTCTCGTAGGTGCCTAATGCAAAGCACTTGTAGCAGCTGCCACCAGTGCCTTGTGTATGGAGGAAGCTGCAGGGTCAAAAGGAAAATCGGACCTCTAGCATGGGAAGTTCCCTTGCCTACACTTGCCTGAAATGAAAAATATGGGCTGCCTCAGTTCAAAACAGCCTCTGAGCATTTAAACTGTCCTCCTGCTCCTCCTTGATGCAGCTGGGGCAGGGAAAGGCCCACACATCCATGAGGAACCCCTGCAGAAAACATGCCTTGTACAAACCCTCCCTCCCATCTGCAGTGGCCCTCCCCACCATTGTCCCTGTTTCTCTCCACGTCATTGTTTCTCTTGGGGTGTAAATTATCAGTGGCATTTGCTGGAAAAGGAGCTCCATGTTCTCTCAGAGCTGCTCTGTTCCTGCTGCTTGTTTTGGCTACAAGATTACAGCTCTCACTCCTTGAGATCTCTATCATATTGCTATTGACGGGGAATAAACAGTCCTGACTAACTATGCTGTGCAGAGACCTTTCTGCCAAGCAGGGCTTGTTAAACTCTCAGCCCTGGTGTCCAAACGTATCAAAGCTATATAACACTTCTCCAAAGAAGCCTGAAACTGTCCTGCACTGGGAACTTCACACACGGGAGCAAGCTCCTAAAAAGGTTTGCTCATGGCAGCAGACTTCATGCTGCGTCTGGATCAAATAGTTGGTGCAGCTGGTGCAGGTTGGTTGGGCATGGAAGGAAGCCATAATCCATCCTTGCCTGGGCAAATCTAGGTACCGTCTTCACACTGCTGCATTTTGAGGAAGAGGGAGTGATGTGGAACAAGGGAGGCTACTAGAAGGGCAGGCGGGATGATCTCCAGATCCAAGGCAACATATGTTACACTGTTCTGGGGAGATCCAAGGCACCCCACAGAGCTGCTCATCTTTTGTTCCTCCTAGTGAAGACATAAGTGTTTTCTTCTTTGTTACTGATTTCTTTCATCTGGACCCTCTCCACATATGAGTGCCTGCTAAAACAAGGCCCCATATCGCATATTCATAGTGTATGAAATAAGGCTGTCTTATTTTAACAAAAGATGCCTCTTGTTACAAAATGAGTACTTTTCTAGTCATAAAGCACAAGCAAGGGGAGCAGCAAATACAAAAGGCCTGTGGAAATGTGTTTAAGAGAAGAGCAGATTCTGTTAACTATTAGGGCCAGGGAGGGGCCAAGAGCTGCAGGTGACAAGAGGTTTGGGGATTCTGCAGGGCTAATCTGAAAAGACCTCTGCTTTTCTGCCAGGTGTTTGGTAAAATTGCACTGAACGATACCACAGAAATCAACCGCAACAACAACTTCCAGACCTTCCCCCAGGCAGTGCTGCTGCTTTTCAGGTGGGTGTCTGACAGCTCTGCCTTGTGTCAGCCTGGGAGCATAATTCCTCTGCTCTTGGGCACAGCGTATCTCCTTCTACCATGTCATGCTCATGAGGTGAGTAGAAACATGTTGTCCCTCAGCAGGGGAGCTTAGGAGCTATGTCAGATGATGGGACCAGCCCCTTAAGCCCTGTACACTGGCCAGCACTCAGGGCTGGGAGGGAGCAAGTCCTCCTACTCAGCAAGTAGCCAGTTTTCAGTGCTATCAAATGCTGATATGCATCACAGATTCCTCCTTTCGTTCAAATCCAGCCAGTATGACTTCCAGCTTATTTTGGGAGGGAAAGGGATATGAACTCCCACTAACACTTCGGCATGGCCATGCCCTGCTCAGCTTAGCACATTATCCTGCTCACTGTGGCCAGATGTGCCAGGGTCAGGGAGGAGTGCTGACAAGGTGGGGAGATGGCACAATTTCATCACCATCTCCTCGTTTTCAAGGGTTTTTTTCATGCAAGCCATAGACATGTCACAAACATTTCAATGACTCTGGCTGGGTGGGGCACAACAGCCCCATACCCACGCTAGCCACCATTTAGGAACAACACACTGATGATGGCAACAAAGCCAAAAAGAGGGTATGCCCGTGTATGTCAGAGCCCAGCCATCAGCCCAACTTGCTCTTAATTGATCTCAGCAGCAAAATTCCCATTAATATTCATGGGAGCAGGAGCAGGTTGTTTAATGTGCCAGTCCCTCTCACATTGAAGGTCACTGCTGTCTTCTCTTGCCCTTTGCTGTGCCCAGGTGTGCCACGGGAGAGGCCTGGCAGGAGATCATGTTGGCATGCCTCCCAGATAAGAAGTGTGACCCAGAGTCAGAGCCAGCCAACTCCACTGAAGCCGATCACTCCTGTGGCAGCAGCTTCGCCGTCTTCTACTTCATCAGCTTCTACATGCTCTGTGCCTTCCTGGTGAGTCTGCCCCAGCAACTGAAACCTGTCCTCTGTCAGAATGTGCACGCTAGAAGAATGATCTCAGTAAGGGAAAATCTCCCTGTGGGGTCTTTCCTACCCTTTAAGTGACAACACCCCCTTGGTCTCTGCCATTCCTGCCTCCCTCCTGCTCTGGAGGATGCTCTGCTCAAACCAAATCCTTTGTCCACGGCAAAGGATCTTCCCCCCTCCTCCTCAATGAGAAAACCAAATTAGCATGTTGTGGGCTGTGCTGAGGCTAGCAACGCCTCAGCCACACTTCCCACCTTCCCTCCTACCTTCCTTCTGGCTGCTGAGTAGGTTTTTCCTCCCCTGCCAGCAGCAATGACTGTGAGAATACACATATCCCACTTGCATCTGCTCCATGTTGGCAATGCGGCATTGCTCAGAGCGACAGCACATGCTCTGCAGCTGGCATCAGTGCGCAAAACTCTCCCAGTCAACAGCAGCAACATTAGAAAAGTTTTGGTCTTGGGCCAGAAGAAGGGGCTTCTATCTCAGCCCCACTGCCTTTAGAGGGTAAATCCCAGGTTCTCGCACCACTACCCCTTTCTGCTGGCCAAAACCATGGATAAACAAAAAGCTACCGCACCATGTCCAAGCATTCAGCAAATTTGAGCCTCATCCATTTAGTAGGGAAGAGAAAAATGTGACCGGCTGAGAATATCCCACCTCTAGGATCTTGCCATTTAAACTGAGGGGCTTCCTAGTTTTATGAGTCCAAATATAGCCCTTAAATGGAGAACATAGTGAAGTCTACTGTTTGTTACCTGTCTCATCCATCAAGTCATCTCTGTCCTTGTTTGCAGATCATCAATCTTTTTGTAGCTGTTATAATGGATAATTTTGATTACCTGACACGGGACTGGTCCATTTTAGGACCACACCACCTGGATGAGTTTAAAAGGATCTGGGCAGAGTATGATCCTGAAGCCAAGTAAGTAACCCAGCCTGGATGTCAGAATTCCTCAGGATAACATGCCCCTTACTTTCTGTTCTCTAGACTCAGTGCAGTAAGTGCCATGCTCCTCCTGCAGGAACACTTCTTCTTTTTTGAAAAGAATCCTAAAATAGATACCTCCTTGGGGTATTTCTGGCAACTCCATAAGGCAGCTGTGCAAAGACACACGCAGAAATCTCACTGTTAGCTCACAGGACATTGCTTCATTTTCAGTCAGGGGTAAATAT
>JAOEHX010010370.1:0-19757 GCA_025448015.1 Bolborhynchus lineola | reverse complement strand
GAAGGAGGGCATAGAGAGGGATGGGGCAGCAGGAGACTGAGCAAAGGAGGTTAGAGGGTGCAGTTGTTGTTGTATGTGTTTGGGATATTGAGCTGTGATTCTTCTATTTGACTTCCTACTCACAGTAGAGCTGATGTGCTCAAATCTCTGTTTTGTCATATAGGCCCATCACAACCTGTATCTTCACATCGCTGTGGTACGTTGTCTCCAGGGTTATTCACATCAGCAGACTTGCAGGGATTTAAAGTTACACAAGAACAACTAACACGAGGGCTTAACTGACATTCAGTATTATATGCTCTGTTTAACACATGCTTAGGCTTAAAGTGCATTTAGATCCCTGTGGCATTACAGTACAGTTGACAATTGTAATTGCAAAGCCCCTTTCATAATGTAAAAACTGTGAAAGAGATCTTGGCGTGAACTAAAAGCAGATCTCTTTAGGAACATAGTGTCAAGATTAATTTGGGCTCAGGTTCTGCAATATGTGAGGCCATGTCACATTATCAGGGTGATACATAAATTGAAACCCTTCTTCCCATCCATGGTGACTTTCCAGAGAGACTTTTAATATGGATAGGGGATAAGCACAGAATTCTAATAAATACACTGTTTGCTAACAAAACAGATGCTGCTATTTGTGCTTGTTTGAAGGCAAGACTGCAGGGACTGAAGCCATATAGTAGATAGCTGCTCAGTCCAGATGACATCCTGTTCCTTCACATCTATAAATGGGAAGCTCGTTTTTCCCTCTTTCCCATCCATGTCTCAGGCTTGAAGCCCCACCTCTGGCCCTGGTTGCTGTCCTCCCTCCATGGGAGAATTCTTCTTTTGAGATGCCATTTAAAGAACTTAAAAGACACCCAACTGCTGCTGTGAAGGAAGTTTAGCACTTTGTTTTGCACTATCTCCAGTGAGAGCCCAAAGCATAAACAAGTATCAAAAGAGAGTTGCTTGGAACTATTTATATGGGAGGTAGAGCACCAGAAAAAAAAGAGATCCTGTGCACCTCTGTGCCTGCTAGAACCCTAAGACCAGCAAGTAAATAAGCAGCCATAGGTTTTGATCAGGTCAGTGGTGGCAGGACAACCCCAGGTTGTCTGTTCATGCACTAAGGAACTGCAGCATTCAAAGCACTGAAGTCAATTCTTGCAAGTACTGACCCATGTATGACTGACAGCTGGGTTTTCTGTACTAGTAGGACTTTTACGAGTGCTGGGCAAATCCTAAGGAATGCACACTGCAAGAGGCCTGACATAATAGTGTAAGCTATGCTCAAACTAAAGGAGCAGTAGTGTGCAGCTGCAAACATCTAGTGGTACTTCTACACTCTGCAGCTGGATCAGCAGGTCACCCAGTGGTAAGGATGAGACCCTCACTGTGCTTTCTTCTTTAGGGGACGGATCAAACACTTGGATGTGGTGACACTGCTCCGACGGATTCAGCCACCCCTGGGCTTCGGGAAGCTCTGCCCTCACCGGGTGGCTTGCAAAGTAAGTCATGCAGCAGCTCAGGGAAGGCTGGGAGGCGCAGCAGCTAAATAGCCCATGGTGGCATTTTTATAGCTAACCCTGCTGCTCAGCCTGGGTGCCTCCCAGTCTACTGCTCGTCTGGGCTGGAGGGTCACCAGCAGGCAGGTTTTCTGCTAATCAGAGACATCAGCACACTGCCAGCCCTCTCTAGCTAGGAGAGAGCATTCATGCTAACCACAGTTCTCAAATATCAAGCACTGAATCAACCACACATGTTTGAGGTATCAAACACACATCCCAAGACAGATCAGGGCAGACAGAAATAACAGGGCAAGTAAAAATATCTCTGAGATTTTCCTTTCAACTAAGCAGTGCACCAAAAACCTAGTTTTATATCTCCGTCTTGCTTAAGTAACTGAGAGACATTAAACAGCATGGTGAGCATGGTATTAAAATGCATGAAGGGCAAGGACAGATTTTCCACGAAAATCAGTGTTTCTTTAGTTGTGAGACTCCAGCTCTGAAAAAGGACTCTCTCTAGTGAATGACGACATGTTTATTGCCTTTAGTTGAAGATCTTTGCTCATTTCCTTGCAAGTCCCAGAGTTTGTATGTGGCACTTGCAATTGTTCTTTATATTAGTGTCAAAGCAAAATACAAAGCCTGGGGCCTGTACACAGAAATATGTGACTTCTGTTGTCTATTTTCAATCCCTTTCAGTCTGCTATCAAGCAGCTGTTTGTTGTCTCGACCTCGTTCAACCCCCCTTGACTGCGATTGCAGGGATAGTGATGGGGGATGACACCCTTTCCTCCAATTTGGTAGTGAACAAGGCCTGTTGCATGAAAGTGGCAGAAGAAACAGCTCAAACAGAATCAGCCCCTGAAAGCATGCATTCAAACCAAGTCCCTGCTGTTTCTTACCTCCTGAGAGAGAAGTAAGGACGGAAGATCTGGTGACTGCTACATCTGCCTCAGACATATGTTGTCAGTCTCACTGAAGTTCACCCTGCAGCTCCAACAGTACTCAGCACTCACTCTCTGTCCTACATGGCTTTACAGAATTACTGCAGGGCAGTCACAGCCTTATTTTATAGTTAGATAAAGCAGAACAGCTTTCAGGTTTGGCTAATCCCCTTTCTTTCAAGTCTGTCACCTATAAGAAAGATTCTTGCTCTCTGTTTATATACATTTGAACCAGGCACAGCTTCATTGCAGGCAGCTTTGCAAGTGCATTATGATGGATGAAGAAATCAGTTTGCTCCTCATAAGAAAACAAGGTGTTATTTAAAAGCCAAATAGTTTGGGGACTGGAGCAAATCTCTGTGTAATACACTGTGGGCAAATGCCCTCTGGCTAGTGGGGAAAAGGAAGGTTAGAAAGTGATAGCCACACTGAAAAAAACAGAGTATCTAGCAATGACAGAAGGATCCCAGGGCAAAAACACCATTGGTGAATGTGACAAATACTTTTGTAATTATGTCATTAAATCCACAGGCCATGGATGCTCACATAAGAGGGGTGGTGAGTCTGGAGGGCATCATGAGGGCATAAGGAAGAGCGTTCTTCAGTCTGTCTATTGGCAGTGTGATTGTTCTCTTTCTCCTTACTCTGCAGCGCCTTGTTTCCATGAATATGCCACTGAACAGTGATGGGACTGTCATGTTCAATGCCACTCTCTTTGCATTGGTCAGAACAGCACTGAGGATCAAGACAGAAGGTAAGAAGCTTGCTGACTGCAAGGGTACAAAAGTAGCTGAGTGGTGTTTGCACCAAAGTGTGCTGAGCTGGACTATAACAGTAAGGACATCTTGTGTAAAATGATCCCAGTTACTCACATGCAGCACATGGTACAAAAAGCAATGTAAAGATGATTGGAGGAAGATCTTCTAGGGAGAAAACAGTGTTCACCATTCCCTAGAAAGCTGGTACTTCCCATGTTACCATCTCAGATTATTGATCATGGTTTTTACAGTGGTCTCAAAGTAAAGTTTTAGATCCACGTCTGCTCAAACAGCAATCACGGGAAGGAAAAAAGGCAAAGAAGTCTCCCCTTGTACAAGCCAGCTGCAGAGCTGGGCCACTTTTTGACTGCTGTTGCCACTGATCTTCCAATCCAAGGGAGGCAAAAGAGGTTGGGCTCAAGGGTCTCACCTCCCTAAAATTCCTCATGTGCTTCCATTAGCAAGATTTAACATCACCCTGTAGTGATAGTTGTAGGCCTAAAGACAGATGAGAAGCAAAGGGGCTGTTCATAGCTTTGCATAGACCAGCAGGTAGTAGTTTGGGAAAGCACACAAGATTTTGGGCTCAGCTTGTCTCCTTTGTTGCACTGTGTCACCTGCTGTAATGAAAGATATTGGTCCTGAGTCAAAACCTGGCTTCATGTATTAATGAG
This sequence comes from Bolborhynchus lineola, assembly GCA_025448015.1. NCBI lineage: Eukaryota > Metazoa > Chordata > Aves > Psittaciformes > Psittacidae > Bolborhynchus > Bolborhynchus lineola. Next base: position 15,888 of record JAOEHX010010370.1, on the reverse strand, counting down.
ACACTCCAAAAGAATGTGTAGGTCTCTGATTCACAGCTGAACATCTCTATCTCAGGAGTGGCTACATTTCAGGCATGGGAAGATAGAGACAAGCAGAACCCCAGCTTACTGTGCCAGGATTATACTGACAGTTGAGCAAAAGAACCCATGGCAAAATCAAAAATACATATTAAGGTCATGAATATTGTGCTAAACAAAGTTTGCCTGTAGCCAAAGAGGCTGTCCTGAAGAAAAGGCCAACCACAATCCCGGTAGGACATCTTGTGTTTTATGAAACAAAGATCCAAAAAGGACTTAAATTTCTTTTCCGTCTTTGCCTCAAACTCTCGGAGTCACTGCCATTGAACTCCTGGAAAACCACCTACAGCCTCAAACTGCTTGCTTTCTTGCCCTAGCAAGATCTTCTAAGTGGTTAGTTAGGGCAGGAGTTTGGAATCACCCATCCTGAGTCAGACTTCTGCCTTTGATGCTGTCCTCCTGTGTCATCCTCAGCAAGTTACTCAGTGTCCCTGTCTTCAGTGCATCCTATTAAGAGCAACTGCCATGCAGAGCCCTGTGCAGCACACCAAAAAGCCTTAATGCTGAGGAGCAATAAGATAAACTGCAGTAACAGCAGCTTTAGGGGGACAAGGTTGTGGTTCCGTACTACCTAGACAGACAAGAGAGCTCCAATTATAAGGAGTCTGAATGTACCTAAATTAAGAAATAAAATTTAAGGTGAATCGCCTGGGAGGAAATGGGTACCTAGAAGGAAAGGACATAAATCAAACCTGCTTCACTCACTCTCAGAGGGGTAGTGTGGCTTGATTAATGTCTCATTTAGCTGAGAACCCCTTGGAGGAACATGTAAAGTCTAAGTTCAGACAGTTACATAAAAGACTTCTTATAGTCTATGCTGTTCTTCAGAGAATAAACACAAATTCCCTCTGAGTTGAATAGTGAAAACCTTGCACATGCCTGAAGTGCCTTGTCAGAGCACTGTGCAGACTCCCCAAGGCAGACTATTTGCACCACTTTTTATCTGCTGGGAGGCAAGGATTGCGACAGGTAATTCTTGGTAAGTGCTGCAATAAGGCACAGGCCTTCAGATTTTTAGGTGTATCTTTACTGCCATTATTTGTGCTCCCCAAGGTGTAGTTTCCCATCAACTGACCTCTTCTCTCATCATATTCAACCTTCACTAGATCTCAATTAAAAATTTCAGTGTTAGATGAGATTGGAACGAAGTAGCACTATGGTTGTTTCTGTCTTGTTGTTGTATGTTCTGTCTTTTTCTGTATGGTTGTTTCTGGCTTTTGCACACTATCACAGTCAGTAACACTGTCACCTTCCTACCTCAAGATGACTATACATATTTAGGAAGAAGACCTCTTGCTGTGAGGGGGCTTTAGCACTGGTGAGAGCATCTCTTTGCGCAAAACTTTCCACTACCGAAAAAGCTCTGGTGTTTTCTTCCTAAGACTGCCATGTCAGACGTGAAATTGCTCCTCCGCAGGGTCTCCTGAATCCCTGTCTCTGATGATTTTCACCCTACAGGTAACCTGGAGCAAGCCAACGAAGAGCTGAGAGCAATAATTAAGAAAATCTGGAAGCGCACCAGTATGAAGCTGCTGGACCAGGTGGTGCCCCCCGCAGGTGGTGAGTGCAGGATCTTGTCCCAGTCTGAATCCCTGTCTCTCCCCGCCTGATACGGTCCTACTGCACCTCATGATCATGAAGTGGAATGTGGGGGGCAAGCTTTCTTCTACAAGCTGTTACCTGCATTTCACCAGGCTGAGATCTGTTTCTGCCTGTACGAACATGAATTTCATGTTCTCACTGCTAAGAAGTGAGGCTTCTAACTGCATAAGTAGGAGTTAGGAACCTTTATTCCTGGATCTTGCCCCAGTTTGATCATAGGCAATTGTCCTCCTGGACATTATCTGGTGCCTGAGGGGGCAAAGGAAGCAGGCAGAACTATGTAGCTCCAGCGACAATGGCGTGGACTTTACATGACTCCATTACACTCAAGAATGCAGCAACACCTCATAAATCCTTCATATTTAGCAAAGCTACCTTTACTATGGATATAACTCTTTTTACCCACATAACTGCTTTCTACTATGATACCTGTCAAAGACTACTAGTGTACCTAGGGTCATTCCTCAGCCAGCCTGAATTGGTGTAGCAGATCGCTGTGAGATTCTAAGCAGCGTTCCTGGTAGGCTGTAATTTGCAGGCCTCTAGGTAACTCTTTTGCTAGGCTTTTTGGGACCCCAGGTGGATGGGCATCCAGTGTGGCCTTTTCTGACTTTCCAGGTAGCTGCAGGGGCTATAGCACAAAACAGAATTTGGTAGTTAGTTGACACCTGCAGCCAGATCCTGCTTCTTGCTCAGCCTGCCTGAGTCAGCAGACCATGTCCTAAAACATTTCCAGTGGGTTTGGAGAAGGAAGGAGAGTTACCTGTATAAAAATTTGGCACATATTTTGTCTAACTGACAGTTTGTATTGAGTGAGGATGCAGCAGTGACTGCATTTCTGGGGAAAGGTGATCACTTCAGTTCATTCACATCCATGCTAGGCACAACCAGACAGAATTTCAATGCAGAGAATGGCCAGAACATGTCTGGAATGGATGTTCAGTCAGATTCTGTTGGTGAGCCCAGGCTCTGAGTCTGAAACAAGACGGAGCAGCATGCGTTGACCCAGACAGGAGCCTGCTGCTATAGCAAGATCTTATGTAGTAAACCAGTACCAGAGACTGCAAAGATTAGAGGCCCTTCAGCATAAACAACATGCATCCAGAGGTACATGGCTACAGGGGTTCTCAGCCAGCAGAGCCAGTCTATCCAAATACTACATGTACCTCTCTTCCTGACTACTTGCAGGAAGCTCTGGCTCTGGAGCAATTCCTTCCTTCAGCCCTGCATCCTGATGCCATGAAAAGCAAAGCTGTACTGCGGTGCCTAGTGTTTCTGCTGTGAATTGCAAGGCTCACATTAACAATTACACTGTATAAAAGCAGTTGCTTATTTAATTATTTAATTTTTTTAATACCCCTTTGTAGACGATGAGGTGACCGTTGGGAAGTTCTATGCCACTTTCCTGATTCAGGAATATTTCCGGAAGTTCAAGAAACGTAAAGAACAGGGATTGGTGGGAAAGCCCTCTCAGCGCAACGCACTCTCCTTACAGGTGACAAGCGGGCACAGAATGGATAGGGGTGGTACAGTAGAGGCTTTAGACCCCATTTCCCTCTCAACCATGCTGGGGGGTGGAATGGGCTATCCTCAATGGAAAGGAGCTTGTAGACCCTTTGAATTACCGCTTCAGTCCTTTTGGATGTGTACTACGTGCCACATCCCTTAGTTCTGGAAGTGGAAAGCACAAGTGAGGTATATCCACAGTTTATCAATCTGCTGGTAACATCTGAAATGTGGGTTCCTTTTAGAGAACTGGTGTGAAGTGTCTAGCAGACATATGCTTATTACCACATTCATTCTACCCTTTCTGAAGGGAGTTTCTATAGCAGGGTCAGGGAGAGCAGGTTGCCAGGGAGCAAAATGAGTTAAAAAGCAAAAAAACATACCTGGATGACAGTGCCATCCAACAAATGGGACATCAGGTTCTAAGATCTGGGATCTGTTCACCACTGTGCTACATGTTCACTGGGTGGACTTACCAGGCTGTGTGAAAGAATGAGAAAGCCTCATTGAATGTACAAGCGGCCCCATTTATGTCCCTCAAGGGTACTGTAAGGAAAAAGGGTGACTGGAGTTCCAGCAAGCTGAAAAAGTGCTGTGGCACAGGCTCAAATACAGATTGAGGTCTTGGCATACCCACAGCTTACCTTCCTGGATGGACTCCCTGGAATGGATTCCAGTCAGTGAGGGGTTTCAGAACTGTCTAGGTCCAGATTCCAGAAGGTTAGCTATTAAATCCATACTTAAACTGCTGACTTAAAAAGAGACATTTTCAGAAAGAGCAGAGTCCATGGTTCAGCTGGAACTGTGGCTGCTCCAGGGCTTCTGGTTGTGGATCTGAGAACCCAGAGTTGAAAAAGCATGTAGACTTGCTTAGTTAAGCCTGTGGATTTATGACTATGTCTTGTCATGATGAAGCCAGGGGACTAGGAATAAACATTCCTGGGTTGGATTGCTATGAGTTTCACCCTGAGCTGGAGATGAAAGAACAGAATTTGTTGGTGTTTTTCTGGGAGCTAAGGATGCTATATTAAGTATTAAGGGCTTTGCAGGGCTTAGGAAGAAATAGAATTGCTTTTACCCCTCATAAAACCACTCGGAGATATGAAGCTCTATAGTTTGCTGTTTTGCAGGCTGGTCTGCGAACACTTCACGACATTGGGCCAGAGATCAGACGAGCAATCTCTGGAGACCTGACAGCTGAAGAAGAGCTAGACAAGGCCATGAAAGAAGCTGTGTCTGCTGCCTCTGAAGATGATATCTTCAGGGTAGGTACTCAGCAAGTTTGCAAGCTGAGGCTAGACCAGTAGCTGAGCTCAGAGTGCTACATTCTCTGGTTTTCAGCTCAGCCCTCCATCTTATTTTCTAGACCCTATTGGAAAACAGAGTGGGGGAGTCAGGGTGCCAGATCCTGAGATCTTTGCATGGTTTTTATCCCATTTTCTTCTCAATGGAACTTTCCTTCATAAAACCTAAGTAAAAGCAGAATAAGAATGGCCGGAGTCTGAAGATTACACCAGTTCAGCCATCTTACAATCCACAGAGCAGCAGCAAGGCACACTTCAGTTTTTTGTTCACTTCTCCTTTCAGTGGTACAAGTAGCATCCTTCCAAAAAAGTACAAGTTATCTAAATCTTCTCTTTCTTATTTTATTCCTATCTATTGTAATTATATCCTCTGGTAATATTTCCTTTTTTTGGAAAAAACTGCTCCTGGCCAGTCCTCTGAAACATCTTGGAAAGCTAAAGCTTTCACGGCTTGCATGTACCTAGTCTCTCTAGAAAAGAGAGCACCAGTGCATGCACACTTTGGCCCTCATGGGTTTTTCTCCCTCAACAGCGATCTAAGCAGGAAACACTAGGTCCCTTGCACATCTCACTCACAAAGGGAAAATCTTCCTTCTTTCCTGACAGAGAGCCGGAGGCTTGTTTGGAAACCATGTCAGCTATTACCAAAGTGACGGCAGGAGTGCGTTCCCTCAGACATTCACCACCCAGCGACCTTTGCACATCAATAAGTCTGGCAACAATCAGGGAGATACGGAGTCTCCATCTCATGAGAAGCTGGTGGACTCCACCTTCACTCCCAGCAGCTACTCATCTTCAGGCTCCAATGCCAACATCAACAATGCCAACAACACAGCCCTGTGCCGCTTCCCCAGCCCACCCAGCTACCCCAGCACTGTCAGCACAGTGGAAGGCCACGGGACCCCCTTGTCACCCACCATACGTGTACAGGAGGCTCCTTGGAAACTACCTTCCAAAAGGTAAGCTTCACAGCAGTGAGTGACTCAAGGGACCGGGTATAAAAACATGCATGCAGACATCAGAGCACTGCTGCCCAGCTGAAGTCACTCACCAGACATTGCCCAGCCTGCAGCCTGGATTGAGCCTCTGGTTCTCCACTTGTGCGAAAGCCCACCGTACAACACATATGCATTGGCTGACCACTGCAAAGACCACTGCACTCTTAACTGACCAACACACTTGATTTTGTTGCAAATTATCATGAAAAAAAAACTTTGTAAGAACCAAATGGAGCTTTATTTATCCCTCCTTCACCACAGGGAGGTGTTTCATCAACTGGTAACCAAGAAACAGCAGTTCACCTCTTAAGCACCCAATAAGGAGCTCTGTGGAAGTCAGTGGGTTTTCTTTCAGTGGGTCACATCCCTCCAGAGGTCATCAAATGCATCCTGGGAGGAGGAAGGCAAGGTTTTCAGAAATGCAATACTGTGCAAAGCAAATAAAATCCCCTTCTCTGGACAGCTTTCAGGATGTTTACACACAGCTGACAAGCATGAAAGGGGCATCATCTTTATCAGTGGGGGATATTTTTAACCCTTTCAGTAACAGAGGAAGGAGCTGGACAGTTTTTCTCAGTGCATAGAGTGAGCAATGTGAAAAGGTGGCAAAATGCTGCCCCAGCAAACGACAGAATAAGAAAGTAAAAGGAAATTCAGTGGGTGCAAAACAGAGGATGATCAGGGGGCTGGAGCACCTCCTATATGAAGACAGGTTAAGAAAGTTGGGGCTGTTCAGGCTGGAGAAGAGAAGGCTGCGTGGAGACCTCAGAGCAGCCTTCCAGTATCTGGGGAGAGACTCTCGTCATTAGGGACTGTAGTGACAGGACAAGTGTTAATAGGCTTAAACTTAAATAGGAGAAGTTCAGGTTAGAAATAAGGAAGAAGTTCTTTACTGTGAGGGTGGTGAGGCACTGGAACAGGCTGCCCAGAGAAGATGGATGCTCCGTCCCTGGAAGTGCTCAAGGCCAGGTTAGCCAAGACCTTGAGCAACCTGGCCTAGTGGAAAGTGTCCCAGCCCATGGAAGGCAGTTGGAACTGGATGATCTTAAGGTTGCTTCCAACCCAAACCATTCTATGCTTCTATGAATTGCTCAAGCAAAGAGTCCAGTATTTTTATTACTTTGTGCCTTCCTGAGGGACGCCACAGGAGTTGCACAATATGTTTTACCATCTGCCCTCCCCCTTGCTGACTTGTGCTGATGTAACACTGCTAACATGGTGTTTTTTTCTCTCCCTGCTTCTTTGTGCACCTCCCTTGAATTAGGACGCAGTACTACGAAGCACTGGGACGGTACGTGTTCTCCCTTATGCACTAATGCACTCTGGGTGTAAGATCCATTGCTCATCCATTGAAAGTCCAAATCTCTATTAATGCTGAATATGACCTCTTATTTTTGGTGTCAGTAGGGCTCAAAAAGAGTTAATGATCACCATGGTATTTCCAGAAAATACTCCCAACTCAGGGCTTTTCTGCCCACAGGCAGATAGCGATGCATAGGCTGTTTCTAGCTGGTTCCTAGATTCATGGGGGTATTATTGTTTCTAGCTGGAGTTACACATCTAGGCACTCTCTGATGACAGCACAGTGAAATATACCCTGGCATGTTAGTACAAGAATTCTGTATGGTTTTTGATAAACAGACTGTTGAATAGGGGGAGCTGCCATGTACTTTCTCCTCTCTGCACTTTAGGCGGTTTTACTTGCTTTCCATCCTAGCAGGAAGATCACTCCTGTTCTACAGGCTGGATTATACCACGTGTATGCACATTTCTCACAATGCTTTTTCCCTAAAGCATGTGATAAAATAATGTTCCCTATCCAGTCCCTGAAATACAAAAAAAAAAAAAAAACAACTCTGCCATGCTGCTGTTTTCTGCAAATGCTAGTAACAAACTGTTACTGGCTCCAATACCTCCATGTCAGTCTCTCAAAGATTCACACTACCTTCAGATTTCACTTTGCTCCTCAGAAAACACAAGCTCAGAAGGAAGTGAAATATGAGGGCCAAGATGTAAACCAGAGGGACAAAGAGAAGGCAAAATTAAGGGCTTTCACACTTAAGGGTTTGAACAGATCCTACTAAATTCAGTAGAATCACTCTGCAGTTAGTGATGAGGAAAAGGACCAAAAATGGAAAAGATAGCAAGAAACAAGAGGGTGAACAGAAGGCAGAAGGCAAAGATGTGCACAGAAAGGGATTTGGGAGGCAGAGGATAAACCACAGAGCTGAGAGGGTTACTGTTAGTGTCTAAGAGGTTTCTCTGAAATTTGTAGCCAAGGCTTTTGCAAGAAGGGAAAAAGCTGTATTTCCAAGAGGCCATCTCAGGTTTTACCTCAAGTTCAGTGAGGTGTATCTTTGGAAATATAGTCAGTGTGATGTTGCACATCTACAGAGTACATGTAGTCATAAATGACAGCAGTATTTGTCCAGCACTGACTGAAGAAGCTCTTCCTCTGAAAGAGGACAGAGCCAAAGGTTGTTGGTTTGTATCTGTGAACTCTGCAGCTCTGTTCAGTCATTGATTTTTCTATGATAGCTCTTCAATATTATAATAAACTGAGACAGATGGAGCCTGTCATTCTTGTCTTTATAACAGGTTGTCTTTACCATCTCCATATCTTTACTTGTCTTTTTTGCTCATTAGCTCCAGTTCCAGAGACAGCCAGCTGGCAATTGTTTGCCAAGAGGAAGTGTCTCAGGATGAGACGTATGATGAAAATTTAAATGAAGACATTGAGTACTGTAGTGAACCAAGTCTGCTCTCTACCGAAATGTGAGCTTTGCAGCTTTAGTCAAGGTGTTTGGGTGGTTCTTCAATTAAAGGGGAGAGGTGGGAAGAGGTTCTGGTTTTCTTCAAGTACCATTGAAAAGGGCATCTTTGATCCAGGATTTTCCTCCTCCTTTGAATAAAACATCTGGATCTACAGGGCCTTCTTCTGTATTCACATCTACTATCTAACAATCCCAAATCTCACATTTAGAGCATTCTCTGTCTCACGGTCTCCTGCTACTGCTCCTGGAACAGTTACAGCTCAAAGCTAGCTTACTATTGCATCCATTCGATAGCATGATTTTCCTGGCTCCCCTGCTGGAAAATGAGTTATTCTGTCCAGTATCAGCTGCTTATCTATATTCCCTCTGTTCTCCTTTCCAGGCTTGCATACCAAGATGATGAAAACAGACAACTTACTCCACCAGAAAACAACAAAGCAGAAGACAGCCGGCACTCTCCAAAGAAAGGATTTCTGTGCTCCTCAGCATTAGGTAACCCCCCAGCATAACAAGTGGGCTGTGCTCTCCTCTGCATCAACTGAGTTCTCACATTTTGCTGGAGGAATCCCAGCATGTGTGGGCACGGATGTTGCTGTTTGCTGCATTTAGCTTGTGAGACCAGGAATCCTACAGCGTGCATATGATCCTGATTATGCACATGATTCTACTGACATTATGCTCAGTCAGTAGATGAACCTGTGGCTGTTTGGATAGTCCACGAGATATGTTTGATTAAGCCTGTCTGTGACTTAGGGGAGTTTATTAGAGCACTGTAGACTCTCCAAACAGTCACCAAGGAGTCACCAAATAGGCTAGCCTTAAGTATATGGTTTTCTGTTCTGTGTGCACTCAGCAAGAAGAAAGGGGAGGTTGTCTCTTTTGTCTGCTACAATGAATAGAGCCAATTTCAGATTAAGTTAATACAATACAAATTTGCTTTCTGCTCTGATTGTACCTGGAGATTTTCAAGTGCTTGGATGCGCAAGCTACACTCAGATGAAATCCATGAGTCACAGGATTTTATAGAAGTATCAGAACAAATGTGAAAGTCTCGAAGAAAATTACTTTTTAATGTAGAAGATTTCTTAGCCTTATTCCTGAATCCTGGTGTGAAGAAAAAGAACATTTGGGGAAGAAACTAAAAAGAATCCCATGTATAAAATATATTCTTACAAAATAACCAACAGGCTAGGTAGCGTAATGTTTAAAGTGAGTCTACTCTGTGTTCACTCAAATCCTTCAGGTTGCTTACACAATGGAGTATTTTAAAAGCATTTACTTTATTTCAGAGCTTAAAATATTAGGCTATGATAGTTCCTGTATCTATATGTATGGCAAAATTTGCAGTGAGTTCTTGATACAGTGCTTCATTAACTACATTTCAGTGAATATTTATACAGTGGTGTCATACTCATTTTACCAGTTGTTTGGGTTTTTTTTTCTACAGAAAGAGGAAACATTTTTTTATCTGCATTGCAGTGTTCATTCTCTGGGTTCTAACACATTTCCCTCAACCCCTAGAGGGCCTTTTCTCAGCAAATCAATATCACAGACATTTACTTTTTTCTGATTTTCTTTCTTTCTTTCAAAAAATGTCAACAGGATCAAGAGGTCCGCAAAATATTTTTGTACAGCATGCAGCTTAATCTTTAATACTGGATTTATTTGCCGTTCTTCAGAAGTAAAGCCCATGCACTTGTTCACAAACTTAACTTTATAGTACTTTTAAATTCCTACATAGGGAGTACCTTTCTCATATTTACAGAAGATCAGTTTTATAGCAAGTAAACAATGTGACTGTTTCTATAGTGCCCCCTAAAATCTTTTTTTTCCCTAAGAGAAAAAAGCTTTTTTCTCACCCCTTCTTCCCAAATTTTGAAAATGCTTAGTGTCCATATAAGCGACCTTCCATTCAGCAGTGAACTCAACCACTGATTAATTCACTTCACTTGACCTTGCTATAGACACAGCCTCATAAGCTGTGGTATGTCTGGCAGCTAAGGGACACAGATCACATGCAAGCAGGAGGTTAGTGTCACCTGAGCAGCCTGACGTCCACTCCTGCATGTTATGTAGAGCCAGGCACAGCACCAGAGCCTCAGCTGCCATTCTCAGTCCTGCTGAGGGCTTTACCTGAATCAGGGATATGAGAACACTTCCACTGCTTAGGAGGGTGTCATGGGTTCAGCTGCATTTTATCTGCTAGGACAGTGTTTCAGGAGAGGAAAAATGCAAATCATCATCCAGAATTTTATCTTGCAGCTTGTCTGGGAGGTGGTGCTGGCTGGTCCATGAAGCCTGGCTGCTTTTTGTTAATACAAATGCTTTGGAAGGGGCAAAGTATTGAGGGAAAGTGGACACAGAGTAAAATGTGTATGACTTTGCCCTATCTCCAATGGGACTGCACTAAAAGAAATTGAAACCAATTTCCTGTGGTGTATTATGAGTGATGAACACAGTTGTGTGTGATTTCTGTTATAGGTCGAAGAGCATCTTTTCACTTAGAGTGTCTGAAAAGACAGAAAAACCAGGGTGTAGATGTCTCGCAGAAGACAGTTCTGCCTTTGCATCTGGTACATCATCAGGTAAGCATTAGTAACCACAGAGAGCTCAACAATTCAACTGATACCATCTGCAGCGTCACCTCCTTGAATTCCAACCAACTTTTTAAAAACCATTGGGGATAGTTTCTCACCCATATCAAATGTCCAATTTTTAGAAAACTTCTTTGCCATCATGCTCACTCCTGCTTTCAGGATTTTTATCATTCCCAAAGAATGCCATAGGAACGTGTCCTTTGGAGTAAGAAGGCTTACGATTTTCTGATGAAAGAATAAAATAAAAAACTAACTAAAAGATAAAAATACTTACCCAAATTGCATGCTGAAGTGCAATTACACTGCTTTTGATGATAGTATGCATATGAATAAAACATACAAGTTCTGCTTCAATATTAAAGACAACCAGTAACTGTAATTAATCATTTTAAAACATAAACTGATTGCATCATATCTTAAGCCCTTTGTAAGTACATTCAGCAGCCTAGCAAATGTATGCTAGCTGTCACATTCCAGAGTAGATTTGTGTCTTTTAGTTTAATGATGTTTTTAGTTTAATGATGTTTAATAATTTTGTGACCATAAAAGAAACGAGTAGAGATGGTAGTGCCAGCCTTGCAAGTGTGGTGTCCTGCTCTGTGTAGTTCCTGGCACAGGCCAGAACAGCCTTATCACCTCCTTAGGCTGCTTCAGGGGCAGAAAATACCAGGCAGCAGTGGCAGGAGGAGGGAGAAATCAGAGCAGAGGAGTGAGAAATGAGTGTGCTTGAGGCTCTCTGGCTTTTCTTACCTCTGCTCCCAGCCAGTTATCCTTGAAGGATCGAGCTCCAGAAAGCAGTGCCCTGCAGAGAGTTACAGCTCTGGCAGAGACAAGCAGCAAATGCATTGGGGCAGGGAGAAGTGGGCAGGAAACAGCTTCCTATGTTCCTCACAGCAGCAACAGCCCTCCTGAGACTTCCTGCCCTCCCATGACAGGCCAGGCAGAGGGGACACAAGCCTCCTACCCTCTCAGCCCACCCAGCTGGCAGAATCACCTCTCTCCAACCTGTATGAAGAGGATTGAACCACTTCACCCTTCCTCATCCCACCATGCAGCTCCAAACTGAGAGGACTGGAGCTTTACACACCCCAATGTCACTCAGCCATATAGAAGGGTTCCCCTGAAATAATCATCTGGCCTCCAGTTAACAAGGCTCAGCAGTGTTCATATAGTTACAAAAATATTAGCCTCCAACAGTGCTTAAAATAAGAACATAAAGTGGAAAGGCTGCCTCTGCTAAGCACAATGGATTTGGTTGCTGTGAATGCTTGAAGAGGTATTCTCACAAAATATTCAATCATCATATGTAAATATATGCAACTGAAGCTCAAAGCAGTCCCTAAGAGCTTCCCTCAACTTCCTCAGAACCTTTGGCATTTTAGCCAAAATGCCTTGTATATGTTTCAGCCAATAAGCTGAAAAACCAGTTTGGTTGTCCTGCCTGACAGATCTATGGCTCTCCTTGAAGCCCTGCAGTTTAAGGGATGTGCTGAGGCCATCGTAGCCCACTGAGCATGACTTATACAGTGTAATTTTTAAAGGCTTTCTTCCTCACTGAAATCTGATAGGTGTCTGACATCTAATTCCTGAGAAATTCAGTGAACCTTATAGGTGACAATTCTTTTGTTCATCTGTCACTGAAACCATCAGCATAGCATGGTTATCAGTTCCCAAAGATTTCAGTAGCAGATGGACTGAACCTCACTTAACTTCAGCTATCTTCAAGTTAGCTCTCTAATTTAAACTGATCAGTTTAGTCCCACTATGCTTAGCAGAGGAAAAGAGCATCTCCAAAGGGTAAGTCTTGTCTAAGTCTTATCCTCCACATAGCATTTTCAGGCAGGTATCAAAAAGAAGCAGGAGTCTTGTTGGTGTCTCTCTAAGCAGTTAACTTAGGCTAAACATATAGCCTTCAGACAGCTTCAGGTGAGCTGGAGGATCCCCTGCAACACAATCCACATGCTTTTGTATTTCCTATGCATTGATTCATTTGCTTATACTAGGAATCAGTGAGCTTTGTGAGATGACCTTATGATTCTGATTGAATTCCTTATGGAACAAGGCAGCAGTCACATGAATAAGCCATCAGATCAGCCCTGTGCAACAGCAGGCTTCTTGAGAAAGAAATTCATTATAAAAGGAGACTAGATGACTCAGAGGTTGTGTGTATGATTACAGGAAGGACTGGATGACTCGATGTATAATCATCAGCTATTGATCCTCCCACCAACAGCAGATGCCTTAAAATCCAGTGGTGGATTTTTCAGTTATTGCCAACTGCAGACACATCTAAAATTCACATCTGGTACTGTTCATGTTCCACAGTAGACACTTAACAGAAAGCACAGCAATTGGCAGCAATAGCTAGCAGTATGGGCGGTGGCAATGGTGGGAAAACAAATTGCTGTCTCACCCACTGGAGAAGAGGTGGTGTTTCTGGCAAGGCTGTGGGGAGTAGGGCTGCATCCCTCCTGTCAGTGCAGTGGCCCCAAGGCTGAAGAACCGCAGTCATGAAAGTTTTCAGTGTGGTGCTCGGCACTAGCACAAGATACACCGTTTAAAGGAAAGCTTGCAAAATGAGTTCACAGCAAATGCCCAAACTATTCCAGGAACTGGCAGCTCTTTTCATGAGCCTTGAGGCCATCCAGGCCTTTCTCAGGTAGTTTCTGCAGAACCTCCATAATGAGGGTTCCAGCCCTACTGCTAAGAGCAAGCTCTCACTCGTCTTGTTCCTCCTCTGTCCACAGGCATTAGCAGTGGCTGGCCTGAGTCCCCTGCTCCAGCGAAGCCATTCCCCCACCATGTTCTCTCGGCTGTGTGCAACGCCTCCCGCTACACCCTGCAACCGTGGCTGGCAGCAACAGACCATCCCAACTCTGCGCCTGGACGGGGCAGAGTCCAGTGAGAAGCTCAACAGCAGCTTTCCATCAGTACACTGCAGCTCTCAGTATCCTGACAACACCAGCTGCAGCAGCCCGAGGAGAGCCAGGCCAGTCTCCCTCACCGTCCCCAGCCAGACTGGAGGGAGCAGCAGGCAGTTTCATGGCAGTGCTGGCAGCCTGGTTGAAGCGGTAAGACTGCAGAGTCGAAAAGGACATGAGCAGTGTCAAGGCCAATTAGAAACACAGCCCTGAGAAGAGCAGGGCAACAGATACATTGCTGCCTACAATGCCAAGCGCATCTCCAAGCAGGGGTTAAGAGCATGAATGGGAAGAGAAGGACCACTAGTGAAAATAGTGGAAAAGGGGGTTGGTTGTGTTAGAAGTGTGACAGGGTGGACGATGCAGGATACTAACTTATGTCTTTGTCTCTGATTCCCTACCTGCTTTTGAAGGTCTTGATTTCGGAAGGACTGATGCAGTTTGCTCAAGATCCAAAGTTCATTGAGGTCACAACCCAGGAGCTCGCAGATGCCTGTGACATGACGATAGAAGAGATGGAAAATGCAGCAGACAACATTCTCAATGGTAACAGCAAGCAGAGCCCCAATGGCAACCTCTTGCCTTTTGTTAACTGCAGGGACCCAGGGCAGGACAGTGCAGGAGAGGAAGAGGAAGAGGTGCAGAACCCGGATTGTAGAATAAGTCAGGAGGAGCTCAAGGACAGCAGGATTTATATCAGCAGCCTGTAGTTGCCAGGGCTGGAAGCGATGCTGGTTTTTTATTTGTTTCAATGTTCCTAATGGGTTTGTTTCAGAAGTGCCTCACTGTTCTCGTGACCTGGAGTAACCGGAACAGCGTTCTTCATTCATTTCTGTTGGGACGAGTCGCAGAGTTGGGTGGTGTAAGAAAGCTTTTCAGGAGCGGATATAACCCCAGCATGTGTCCATGAAGGAAGAGTGAGGAGGAGGAGGAAGAGGAGGAGAGCCAGCTCCCTCTTTTTTTCAGTCCCTGCACAAGGAACAACTGCCTCCCAAGCGCATAGGGGAACCTCAGCTTCCTGTGGATGGCCCTAGCCAAAAGGACCCTGCGTCAAACGGGTGTCTTTCAACTTTGCTTGTAAAAATCATTTTGCACATATTCTGTATGAGCCTCACCGTCTCCATAAAGCCAAGGCCCTTTGATTCGGAAGGAGAGGAGGACTTCTTCTGCTGTGGATTCCCGTACCGCAAAGTGGAGGAGGAAGCAGAAGAAGCCCGAGGGGCAGGTGGCAACGCTGCCAACCCTGCTAAGACTCCCAGGCAGCAGAATCTGCCAACCAATCCAAGCTCAGGCAGCCACTCCTGCCAACCAATCAGAGCTCGAGCAGTCACTTGCCAGCCAACCCGAGCTCAGGCAGTCTCCTGCCGACCAATCAGAGCTCTGACAGCCAGCCGTGCAAGCCAGTGGGAGAGCGGGTAGCAGGCTGTGCGGCAGCGCTGAGCGGACCTGCTCCGCACTTGCTGAGGTGGTGGTGGTGGGCTTGTGTAGATGTCTCCTTGTTTTGCAGTTTGATAATTTCTTGAAAGCATGTTGCAGTTTTTATTTTGACTATTATTTTAAATTGTTTTGGAGGGAGAAGGGAGTGTTTACAAGGTTTTGTAATCACCTACCTTTTTGGTTTGGTTTCTTTTCACCTTTGCAAATGTTAAATTGGTTTGATCATGTTGTATTATTTAAACTGGGTTTTCTTTCTCCATTGAAATTTGGTAGAAGTATAATGATAGACAAGTTTTACCAACCATTATGTACACCAAGAATTTGTAATTTTATTTGCTAGCAATTGAAACCTCCTTTTTTTGTTGTTGTTTTATAATTTAAAGATAGTAGGCAATGCACTTGATATAGTCTTGCACATCTGAGTGATTGATTTGGGTTCTTCTAAGTGCTAAGTATATCTGTGAGTGTGGGAGCAATACAGAGCGAGTGTGCGTGCACGCGTGTGTGTGTGTAAGTGCATGCAGTTCTCCACATCCTGGTTTGAACTGCAGGAAGATCTGTATCTGGGGCCATTTAAATGCAAAAACAAACCACTGTCTCTGCTTTTGAAAGGGGAATCAGTAATTTTGCATTTTCTGTTCCACAAGATATGCAAAAACAATGCAATAATA
>JAOEHX010010368.1:13400-24887 GCA_025448015.1 Bolborhynchus lineola | reverse complement strand
GGGTGGGGAGGGAGGGCTGGCTCAGTATTTCGCCAAGACTGAAGCTGGCAAATCTTTGTGCATTTTGGCATTTTTACAAGAAACTGATGTTATATTCTGGGACATAAAGGGCCTGTTTGTGGTTTCTTCTGTAACTGAAAATGAAAATATTAATATGGCTAAAATTACCTTTTTTTCTTTATAAATGGCATCTGTTTTTCAACTTGTATGCATGTCCCCTGGAAAAAAAATTTATATACAAGCCTTATTTTTTCAGTTGACTTGTCTCTTCCTGCAGTTTATTCTGTATGATTAAAATATGAATTCTATTTTTGGAAATAACTGTGACTCCTTTTCAAAGATCAGGAGGGATTTATGTAGCAGCTATTTTTACTGCAAAAGAAAAAAAAAAGAAAGAAAAAATTCACTGGAAAAATGTACTTTGTAAGAAAGCTTTATTTTTTATCTGAGCTTGATGTACATTTAATTGTGTTGTACAGTGTTGAGAGGTTTAAAAATGAATCTTCATTAAACCCTCTTGAATAAGAAAATAGTACGTGTGCTCTTTGGAACTTCCCAAATTAGAGAAGCTCTGTTTTGTTATTTTTGTTGGTTCAACCATTGTCCATCCAACCACCACCCTCACTCTGCAGGATTAGAAAGCCCCAAACAAATCCACAAACCACCACCCAAACACACAAATACTGGTAGAGAGCTAGATTCTGCGAAAGTGCATAGGCTGATGGTTTGAGTCAGAAGGGATCTTAAAGCTCATCCAGTTCAACCCCTTGCCATGGGCAGGGAGACCTTCCACTACACCAGCTTGCTCTGAGCCCTGTCCAGCCTGTCCTTGAATGCTGCCAGGGATGGGGCAGCCACAGTTTCTCTGGGCAGCCTGTGCCAGTGCCTCAGCAGCTTCACAAAGAAGAACTTCTTCCTAATGTCTACTTGTAAATCTATCTTCTTTCAGTTTAAAGCCATTTCCCCTTGTCCTCTCACTACATGCCCTCGTAAAAAGTCCTCCAGATTTCTTGTAGGCTCCCTTTAGGTACTGGAAGCTGCCCTAAGGTCTCCCTTAGAGCCTTCTCTTCTCCAAGCTGAACAATCCCAACTCTCTCAGCCTGCTTCCATGGGAGAGGTGTTCCAGTCCTCTATACTTTTCTCCATTCTTCTGCCTTATAGAAAAGCAGGAACTGTGAAAACATTTGTTCTTAAGCACATATTTAACAAGCAGAAAATGTGGTTATTAATAAAAATGGTGTTTCCCCTAGGCTTTTTGATCTTTCTAAGACGCTGTGGCTGTCTTGATGTTGCTTTCAGTGGAGTCACCTTGTTTTGGCAGCGTGTTAAAAATTTGGAGGAGAAGGGTGGGGTTATTTTTTTTCTCAGAATGTGCCTTTCTAACTGGAGGGAGCTGAAAGAGTAGCTGTGAGTCTTGCAGCATGGTGCTGGTCTTCCCTGATCAGTTGCAGACACTGTCCTTTAGCCTTGCTTTTCATTGTCCCTGTGAAGGATAAGAAGCTTCCCACATCATTCTCCTTTTCACATCCACCACTGCTGCAGGTCTAGATGCTTCTCAGTGGGTACTGACCCATAAATTGTTCCCACAGTAGTGATGAAGAGGATGCAAGGGCATAGAGAGCTGCACTCCTCTGAGATGAGCCAGAACTTGGCACTAAGTGGAAAAAAACCCCTCAAACCAACATGTTTTCCTGGGCTTTGGGTAACATCCTTAAAATCATAGCGCTACAGGTCACCTGCCTTTCAGTTGTGATCCTAACCAGGTGAGGATACCTTATTTTGCAGGAAATAATCTACAGTCAGTCTGTCACAATGAATACCTTTGGTTTTTTTTCCCTGGGTGTCTTGCTCTCACTGTCGCTGCAGAGCCCTAATCATCCTCTGAACCTGTACAAGTTTTATTTTCAGTCTGTTTTCCCTGAACACAGAACTGTTTCTTCATTTAGACTGAAAGGTTAGTTGCCTCTTGAGTTGAAACTTGAGTTGCCTCTTGATCAATGCTAGCTTCAACCCAGAGACTAAAGGGAAGTTGCTTATTTCCCCCCCTCAGAAGGAAGAGAAATTTCATGATAGCAGAAGCAATGAAACATCCTGACACGCAACCCATGCTAGTGTGCCTTCCAGAGGCAAAACCTGCTATCCTGTACTGGGTCAGGCCAATGCAGTGGTCCAAGTTGTAACCCAGAAGACAATTGTTAAAGAGTATTTTGTCATAGCGCACACAGAGAACATCACTGTGTTTTCTCAGCCACCCAGCATCAAAGAGGCTGTTGAAAGCAGTCTGGCTAAATTCTTCAGGACATGCTTCTCTGCCCTCCCAGCTGCCAGCTTTCCTCATGAGACAGCAGTCAAAATAAAGTCTTGCAGTTGGCACCTACCCATGGTTGGCATGTCACCTCTAATAACAAAGTTTGACTTCAAAGCCTTCTTTGCTCTTTTTAAAAATTTATTATTTTTTAAATTTATTATTTTTAAAGAAGGTAAAATCCCATCCTAAGTAAAGCAACACCTCCAGGTTGGAAAATCTATGAGCCACAAACACTCCATGTCGCGGAGGCTATTCTGGGAAACATCTGTCTGCTGCACCCTATTCTTACACTCACTTTAGGTCTTAGCTGTCAGCCACCGCCAGCACAGGTTAGGAGCAGGAGAAACGGGGCAGATGATGGACCATTTATCCCAGTACTGTATCTCCACCAACGGGAAGAGGATTGACTACACCAGGCCATTCTCTGCATTTCCATTCCCCATGTGATCCCCCAACACTCCCCACAGTGTTTGGCCTGTTGGATGGGACACTTCCCATTTTTTTACTACTGACTTGAGGACTTCATGCCTTTTTCAACCTATAAAGAGGCCCCTTGGCCACTCTCTGCTGACTTGTCATCAAGCACTGGAGATGAGCATCTCACCCAGGAGCTGAGGTAAAGGTACACCATGATTTTGCTCAGCAGCAAAACAAAGCTCTCCTTTCAGTATCTTTCTTCTGGTACCTTACACTTTTTTGCCTTTTTGGCAGTCACTGCACATTGAGCTGATGATTTCAGAGAACTGTCAGTGATGACTTTCAGATCCATTGCCTGGTGACTACCATTTCCCAGTTTAGCACCACATACACTCCATTTGGGTTACATTTTCTTGTGTGCATTACTTTAAATTAACCTACATTGATGCTCATCTGCCACCTTTTTGTCAACTCTTACCATGTCGTGAAGTCCTCCTGGCGTTCCTCACCAACACTGTGCCATTTGACTACTCAGACTATTTGATACAACCTGCAAACCTGGAGGTCCTCTCATCAGCCCAGGATTTCTGGTGACATTTGATCCAAGGTGGCTGTTATTATGGTAAGGACCAAGAGGGCTGCTGCAGGATTCACCCCTTCTTCTGTATTCAGGTCCCAGTTCCTCCATAGGTTTTTGGATAGCCCCAGGTAAAACATCCAAGACTGAGCCTTTCTGATAGGGCTGCTGCTATTCTAGTGTAAGTCTCATTCACTCACCCTTATGCATGCCACTAGCAGCCCCAAGGTGGTGTTCTGCCAAATCTCTTTTGGGTTTTCCCTCTCCATAAGCAGGTTTTGGGCCAGCACTCTTGTGGTGCAGGACCATATCTGGCAATGAACAGGATCAGCACCAGCTTGTTCAAAGTGGAAACAGAGCATCTGGCTCTCAGGAGGGTTCAGTAAAATTCTCTGAAACTATGGTACTCTATATATGCCAACCAGATATTGGAACTTCTTGTATTTTTGCTAAAAAAAGTCTCCTAGAATTGAAAAGGAAGCAAGACCTAAAAATTTACATGTTCACAGCATTAGTGGTAAGCCTTTTTGATGCCCTTTACAAGGATGGTCCAAATTTTGGCAAAGAATTGCCAGATCTCAGGCATTGCCGTTTACCTTGTGTCTCATGTTTCTCTTTCTCTCTGTGTGAAGCAGAGCACTAGTTGAACCGTCTGTGTTCACACAGCCATGTGACTGCAGCAGTGCTTCATATGCTAGACACATGAATGCTCAAAACACTACAGAGGAATAAAACTATCCCTGTAAGCAAGAAGAATTAAAAATTCAGCCCAGGGTGCACGATCTTTTGAGGAAGATCTCCGGTATCTCATTTGCAATGTGTGCCATGTGATGTGCAGGCTGAAACCACACAATAAGGGAAGTTATTAAAAATAAATAAAATAGGTTGGCCAGTGACAGCATAATTGCTCTGTGCAAACTGAGATTTTCAAGTGATAAGTCTCAGTTATGAATAGGAGAGTTTTAAGATAATTCTGCGGTTTGGGGAAGAAACATCATCAGATCTTGCCACTTTTCTCTTTTCTGCCTCTACCTCTCTTGGAATTTACAACAAAGCAAATGATAAGCTTAACAAAACACAGTGAATAACAAGTATAACAAGTATAATGAAATCTCTGCACATGCAAAAGGGTATGTTCTTTGGAAGATGCTCTCTAGATAATTAGAAAAATGGCCCAAACTCCTATATAGAAATTTTGCCATAATATTCTGCATCGTGAACAAAAATGAGAGAGGAAATGGAGAAGACCTGATTCAGAAGACCTGAATCCCCTTGAAGCCCACATATCTAAAACCTATTTGTTCATTATTTTCTTCCATTGTGAACACAACTACAGAAGAAAACAGGTTTGTCTATGCATTACTTAGCATACAGTACTTGGGCCATAGAGGGAAATCCAGAGCCCAGAGGGAGGTGAGCAAGCTGAGCCTAGAGGTTGTAGTTTGGAAACAGAGGAGGCCAACACAGTCAGTGGTAAACCCACTTGAGGCCATGGCCATCACCACTGTGTATTGGAGCTGGCTAAGCTTATCTCCCAGCCACACTCCAGGTACATGCACATGGAGCTAAAGGCAACGCACATAAGGGCTAAAACCTGCAGTCCCTCTGGAAAGCTGGTGGCCATACTCTTCCTTTCTGGAAACTTGGGTCTGGGCTCACCCTCCGGTGTGTGGCCAGGGGAGATAATGATGGAGTGACAGCTGCCACCCTACTTCATGTACCTGTAACTTGCTCCCCTCCATGGCAAGGTCCAAGATGGGACTGGACAGCCATAGGAGGGTTTCCAGTGCCCATCTCCCACCTTGGCCCTATTAGTGAAGTGCAGAAAGAGAGGAAAGTGTTTTCCATTAAATAAATATAGATTAGAACTCAGTCTCAGGTGCAGAGACCAGACTTCCCCCTGTCCTTCAGCTGGATGCCTGATTATCAGACTGAAGAGACCCATTCTCACTTGTGCTGCCTCTCTTTGGTCTGATGAATCTCAAACCAATCTTATCCTTTTTCCTATTTTTTTCTATTATTACTTTCTTTTTTAATGCTGACAGAAGGCAAAGAGCAATCTAGCAGATGCAGTTCTCCCATTTATCTTCCTCCCATTTGCAGGGAGTTTTCGTTCTCTCACAGGGTGCTTTTTACCCTACAGAGGAAGATGAGTTCTTCCAAGAAATATAATTCCTCCTACATGCCTTTGAACAGACCTGTTTGTTTGTTTTTCCCCATCTTGAGTGCCAGCCCCTGGGAGATGCCAAGAACCCAGGTCTCTTGCTGAAGTCAGGACCGGGTCCCAAAACCCCTGCCCCATGGGCTGCCTACCTCATAGCTCCATTGACCGCTGCCACAGGGGAGCCAGCAAGGGCAGTTTCTGCATAAGGATGAACTGGCTTTGAACAGTTTCCCCAATGTCCTGGGCACAACGCTCCTTTTCTTCCTCATCAGGACTCTATGTCTGCTCTGCTGGCTTCCCAACTTTTTATTTTCCTTTTAAACAAATATAGGCATTGCTTTTGATGCAGGGAAAATTCCACTTTCTCTTAAAGGGTCTTTGCCAGGATCTAAAAGCTCAGGATGCATCTTTTCCACAGGCAGCACCTTCCAGAATTCACACATTCTTCCTTCTCTCTTTCATACACATGAACAATTTTCATTACATGTTTTTAAGCAATCTCTAAAATCCCCAGCTGGATCCAGTGCTGTGACTGAGTCCCAGTCCCATGACTTATGCTTGCAACAAAAGGAGATTTCTGCCAGTGATGAGCAGTGATAGCCACTGATGAGGCCAGTCCCTGCACAGTGCTCCTCATTTCTTTGCCCACTCCAGCCTTAAACAGCTCAGGAATAGGGGTTTCGCCATTTCCCGTGGAGAAGCCTGTGCAGACCTTACCCATACTCAGAGAAATGCTGTTTGGCTTTATGGTGTCTGCTGCTAAGTCCTAATCACCATGCTTCTCCAGCAGGTCAGTACCATTAGTTCTCAGTGCTGGTGTTGCTATCACCTGTATGTTTACCAAACCTTGAAGAAACAGTCCAAAATGACCCTTTTTAGTGGTAAACCCAGAGCTTGGGGAATTTTGTCCATGGTTGTGTGAGTTTACCCAGGTCAGCCATGTGCAATGATTCATTCAAGAAAGAGAACGCCGTCAGTGGAGACCACAGAGGTCCACATGTGCTCCATCTGCCCTTCCTAAATGAGTGAACCTTTCCACTATTTAAAGTAAGAGGATGTTTACCAGAGCACTGATGGTGCTGCCAGCTCTCTGCAGAGTACAGCAATCAGAAGAGCCAGCGCAAAACAGCCTTGCAGGGCAGAGCTTTCCACTGCAGTGTGATTGGGCCCAAGATGTTCATATTTTATTACATCAATTTTTCTCCAAGAAATATTAAAATGCTCTCACTATTTGAAGGGAGGGGGGAATAAAATGCACAAGCTGCCTAGCTATCCCTAAGCAACCTATCAAATAAAGCAATAAACTATTAGCAGGCAGAATGGCTTTAAAAGGACCCACAGCAGTTTCAGGCTGTCAGGGGAAGAATAGGAATAGAAATGATTCTGAAAAATATTAGTAATGCCTTAACAGCAGTCCCTTAATATCTCCCACAGTATTCTCAGCCATTTGCACAACCGAGCTGCTGCTCCATGACAATTATTGTCCCTGTGTTTCCCTCCACTTGAGGCGGATGTGCAGAGGATCCAGCTGAAATGAGAATTTACTCAGATTCTGCTGCTCTTGCAAGTCTGCGCTGCAGCTGTAGAGGTGGTGTTAGGTGGAAGGTCTCCCAGCTCTTCCCGTAAGGCTTTCCAGAAATGGAGTTTAAGCATGGCTCAGATAAGGAACTGGCCACTGCAGCTGCATTTTTAGTTTCTTCACTGCAGGGATTAACTTCTCACTAATGGAGCTTCAGAGGACCAGTGGGAGCTGCTCATGTCATGCACACAACCCAAACCCTCTAGGGTTTGTCCAGTTTGTGTTTTACGTCCTCTTTCACCCCGTGATATCACAAAGTGCCTGCAGTGTGTAACTCTATAGCAATGCTCCATTACCATCAGCAGTTTGACTCCTTGTTGATCGAATGTAACCCCTAAACTGGCCCTGCTTTAAGCAGGAGGTTGCCCCAGAGGTCCCAGCCAGCCTCACTTATCTTAAGTCTCCGTCCATTGTTCATAAAGGCCCAACTCATCCAGGGGTTGTGGCACAGCAACAAGAACAGATACTGACAGTGGCCAGCCAGCTCCTGACATTGCTTTCACCCAGCTGCATAAGGAAAGTTTGCCATGCTGAGACAGGGAGCCCATAAAATTTGGGCCTTGGCATCTCCTCAGTGGGTTGGAAATGTTGAAACAAACATCTTATAGAGGGTCCTGCTCTAATCTGGGGCCTGAGATCTGACATGATGGTGGGGAGCTGTGCCAGTTACCGAGGTGCTGCTTCAGCTGTGGGGCTCCTGGTCAGGAGCTGCATCTGCAGATCAGGAGAGGTCTAGTGAAGAAGTCTGCACAAGAGAGCTGGTTCTCCAGTTGCTCACAGAGGCCCTTGTTCTGCTTTGGTTGAAGTCACCAGGCTAGCACAGACTCTTCCAGCCAGCCAGCCAGCCAGAGGTCTGCAAACATTAAAACAAAGCAGGGAAAAGGGGGAACATGGCTTCTGCCTTCTCACTACAGCCCACCAAAGACTTCCCCTGCCCTGGCTGCCACCACTTGACTTCTCTTTTCCCACAGTGCTCTTTTTGCCCACTTCCAGGCAACAGGGAAGGGGCCGGGAATGTGAGTGGAAAGTGGGTCAAGATCCTTATTGTTCCTTGTTCATCTGTGTGGGTGGTAAGAGAAATGTGAGAGCTTCTCCTTAGAAGAGGCCTCTTTGGCCTGGCTATAAATCAGAGCAGCTCCAGCAGCACAATACAGGAAACACCCAGAACATATTGTCGTTCCCCCATCGACGTCCCCTCATCTCCTTGCCCAGCTCCAAGCTCTCTGCCCACTCCAGTTCATTCCTGCTCATCCCTGCAAGACAGCACAAGGGGCAGGAAGGGAGGAGAGGGGAGAGGCTTTGCTTTCAGCTGCTTCGTGCTCCCAGAGCTCCCTGAGGACTGTGTGTGGGTCTCCTTGCAGGGGGGAGAATGATTATCTCATAAAATATGACTTGAATGTCAAGTGAGATTTGCATTCTGGAATAATTCTGCTCCAGACTGAGATAAACCAAGCTAGAGGAAGACACAGGGAACCGTTGCACTGTTGGTCTTCTGATTAATTTTCCCATGTAGACAAGTCCAAAGTTGAAATAGCTCCAGCTTTCCTCTTGTCCCTGGGATAGGAGCGCAGGGGCAGCATGATATACATAAGGTGCCATTGTGGATACTTTGCCCTGTTCTACCTCTGTGTGACACACAAGATTTTGGCCATGGATGCAACAACCCCCAGTGCTATGGGGAAGTGGTGGATTCCTTTGCTTTCAGGATTGGACACGAAGCCATCATCCAATGTAGAAGAAGAGCAGTGCTGGTCAGCTCTGTTCACAAAAATAGAGGAACAGAAAGTTGTATCCGGATTAAGTCATGGATGATAACTATGTGAACACAGAGTTCTCCATCAAGTTGCAAAACACCAGCTGAGCTGCTAGGAAAAGAGTTTTCATGTTGCAGCACAGACTGTGTGCTAAACATTGCCTCTTTACTATTAAAAACCAAGGAAGGTTGCAACACGCAACCACATTTGCAAAATGTGGGAGAAAGTTACATCATTGTATTGTAAATGTCCCCACTATTTTGGCTCTGTAGGCCTGCACGTCAGGAACAAGTGTTGAGCTCTTGAGTAACCATGTGTGTCAGCATACGGAAAACATTGTTAGAGATGCAACCACATCACCAAGTAGAAGTTGCTTACAACATTTCAAGTTTTTTAATTGTTCTAAGTTTACTTTCTCTGGCTTCTTACTGTAGTAGTAGGCTATGAAGTTTAGGAGGTTATAAATGCAGCCACTCCTGGCTAGCACTCTCAGGGAAGATGATTTTTGAGCTGAAGACCTTCCTTAGGTAATTATTTTCACCTGCCAAAAACTGTATGTACAAGCCAGTTGAGATGATTTGCTTTTGTGCCAGACTTATCACTGTTTCAGCTGCAAAAATGTATGTAGGGGACAAAAACGAAGACGTGTTTCAAAATGTTCTACTGAAAGATCTGCTTCTTCCTTTCAATGTTTTTGTCCCTCCCCAATTTTGCCTAAAATGAGAACTGAAAACAGAACATCACACACTTTATGCATGAAATGTTTAATCTGACCAGAAGTAAATTGTGCATTTGGGGGTGAGGAAAAAAAAACAAAAAAAAAAAACCAGAACAAAAAGTAGTTTTAATTCTAGTGTTTTAAACAAAGTATGCTCAATCTTTATCATCCTTTCTTTTTAATTACTTAGGAGCACATGAAAAGATAAGGAGTTGTAGGTATTTCCCTTGCTGGAGATGGGGGTTTTGTGTGTGCTGTGTACAAAGCAGTTTAAGCTTTACATTTTAATATGACATATTTATGTAAAAAAACTACTTGCATCATCATGCCTTCAGTTCTAATGCAGATTGGCTTTCATATTTATGGAAAAGACAAATAAAACCAAAGCAATGTAGCTAAACCCAACGAAAGTCCTGACAGTGTATCTGTTCCTCAGCTGTATTAATCTTTCTCATTTCTCACAATACAGTATCAGTCATTGTTACGGACTCCAAGTCTGGACAAGGCCTGAATTTCTATGGAGAAAGGCAAACAAACACTGATAAACCTAATTTAGGGAAGTAGTCTGTTCTTTGGTTGTTTGCTTATTTAAAAGAAAATAATCAACTGTGTAGCAAGAAAATTTCAACAGATAACTAGCAGAAAAATTGTTTCTTCTTAGATCTGGAGAGCACAAAATCTGCTTTTTAGCCTCGTGAATTAGGTTTGTGATTATTTTATTACTGTTTTTATCATATTTGAAACTTAAGGTGGAATCGTGAAGAAATCCAATTTTTATCCATGACTTCAATGACGATACACAAAACATTACCATCTGGCAAGCCACCTGTATTTGGATGCAAAGACAAGGGCAGGTTCACAACTGCAAACATTTAAAGCGCTTGCTAGGTTTTGGAAGTTTATCATCTTGAAAAGCATACCCCATTCCTGAAATGAAACACACCGTGACCAAACACAACTACTACTTGGAAATGTTTGTGAAACTGACTTCTCTTTGCTCTGGAAGATGTTGGAAGCCAGGACTGAAGATGTATAACAGGCATGGCAAACATCTTACCTGGGGCTATGCAGAGACCTCCACAGCTGATGACACACATCTGTACTGAGGGTGTAAACAGTGCACATGCTAGAGTTGTGGTACAACAGCCTCCAGGGTCCTGAGGCTGAGAACATGCTGACCTACAGCTCAGAGCACATACCCTGCCGGTGGTCACCCCTCTATACCTAACCCCACTACTATAACACTGAAGCTTGAAACACATTCTCCTCTACACCTCAGTTCTTGTGTGCACAGAATTAACTTCCCATGAACATTCACACATTTTCTTTCTACCTCATCCTGTGTCCCACAGTAAAGCTTTTCTCCACTGTGCCATCTGCCAAACAGCTGGAGAAAGGTCCAGCTCCTGTCATGTCTTGGTTGCTGCAGTGATACCATCACTGGCCATACTAGCAATGCTGACATCTTATCTCCCTGGTTTATCCCTGGCCATGGTTAGCATCTGTACAGCATGAAGCACAGTGATGTCCTAGGTTCTACTAGGTTCCCTAAGAGCAGTGTCTATGCCTAAAGGATAGGTGGTTTGGAGATTAATCCCGAGTTTGTGGGTCCTGATGTGAACATTACTCATGACCAAATGCAGTGAAGAGAAGGAGGTAGCCCTAGCTACCCTTTTGTAATTGGACCACTGCAAGTACAGACCATGGCTAAGCCCTCACCTAGGACCAGTGGGAATGCCGTTATACTCACATGCACAGCAGCCTTGGCAGATGTAGGTACAGTTTTTGGTAAAGCAAACAAATGTAGTAATTGCAGAAAAGTGTATCAGTTCTGTCCAGCTTTCTAGGAAATACTTTACGGTAGAACTGTGATATCAGGTAAGAAAAAGAATACACAAAACTTTTACAGTAAAACCTTGAAGAAGTTCAAGCACTCAGCCTTAACAAAAAAAAAAAACCAAAAAAAACCC
>JAOEHX010010367.1:0-25198 GCA_025448015.1 Bolborhynchus lineola | reverse complement strand
TGAGGCGCTGGCACAGGGTGCCCAGAGAAGCTGTGGCTGCCCCATCCCTGGCAGTGTTCAAGGCCGGGTTGGATGGGATTTGGAGCAGCCTGGTCTGATGTGAGGTGTCCCTGCCCATGGCAGGGGGCTGGAACTGGATGAACTTAAGGTCCTTTTTCAATCTAAACCATTCTATGATTCCCAAGTCAAACGAGCATCAAATTTTTGCATCAAAACGCACACAGCCTGACAACAAACGAGTAATCCCCCAAATCAAAACACACCGTGAAGCACAGACCAATGCTGTTCCAAAGGCAGCTGATGCTTTCAAATAATCTCAATTACTCTACACCAGTTTGCATTTCAGAGTGTGAGCTTTAAGAGTCTGGGGTTGGTTTTTTCACACACTGAGCCATGGTGAGCAAGCAGCTGAATCTGCAGTTAAAGCTGAGTCTCTTCTAACGAAGAGAGCTTAAAAGCACTGAAATTACAGCTCAACTTAGCAAGAAACAGCAAACCAGCTAAAAAAAATTCACCTGAAAGTTTAAGGTGTTGAAGCTCAGGAGATGGTCAGATGTGCTCTGGTCCAAAAGGAGATACAGGGCTCAATGGACCCAGTCAAACTCAGTGCCATTATCCTTCTATGGAAAAACACACCTTCATTAAATGAGAAAAAGAAACCAAAGACAACAAATAATGTGAGCTGTGTGGTTCTGAAGCCCTCAGCCTCCGAGGCAACAGCATTCTCGTGTGCTGCACACTCAAACCCATTACACAGAGAGGGACCAAACCCCTGGACAGTCTTTCACCCACCTTTCAGGGCATGTAAAAGCAGATGGCTGTATTTATAAGGGAGGTGCTTCCTCACCAGAAACCGTAGCGAAACCAAACCAGGCATCATCTACCCTTGTTATTTTGTGAACAACTGATAATAGGTGATGCAGATCAAGGGCTGTCAGAAAAGGCATGTTTTGCACCTGGAATTGCAAGGATAAAATAGATGACAAGACAGCGATAAAGCAGCTGGGGAGCACGCAGAAGCAGACCTTTGGGTATTCACAACCTTGCTGTAAGGCAGATTTCTGTCAGGACGTGGATGTATCTTCCCCCCCCTGCACATCCAGCCAGGCGAGCTGAACCTTCACCCCAGGTCACTTCCTTTCCTTCATGTGAAAATCTCCAGTTGTAGCTATGAAAACGTGCAAGCTACAGAGCTCAGCATCATCCCCCTTCGCCAATTCGGTGCGATGCAAAGCCACAGCATGCAACTATGTGCGGGTGGCTGAAGGCACCAAAGAAATGATTCTCTTTGCCCTTTCCACTGCCAACCTGCTTGGGTTTGCAAAAGCAATTACTAGAAATAAAGCCATAAACCCCACCAAGGAGCCACTCTTCACCTGACACACTGTTGTGCTTTTCCCTCTGTCTCCATTGGACGTCTCATTCAGAACATGGTTTTGAACACTGAGTATTCTCGTTTGCTCTTATCTCCACGGCGCTTTAAACATCCCATTACAGCACTTTATAGCTTACCTACGGGAGAAACAAACTTCATGCAAGTCAAGGTTGCTGCTACTGTAATCTCAGTTCAGCAGTTTTGCACAGGTTCAGAGCGAGAGAAAAAAGGAAAGAAGCCTTTTGGGTGATTTCAGCATAGCTCTTGCTTCTACTCTCGCACTCTTGCATCTGAATTACTGGCACCTTCTATCCCAGTTTCCTTTATTACTTAGGCCGGGTGGACAAGCTTAATTTGCAGGTGGTGGGGTGTCCCTTTTCAATAGAAGACATTAAGAGGAGTGAGCAATTTGGCTGATACGAAACCACCGAGTGTCTTGGTGTCAGACAGTTAAAACTAGACAGGCTCCACAGCAGCTTGAGGTTTTTTCCAACACATCTGAAGCCTTTGAGTCAAAGCAAGCAGAGATGAGAGGTTAGACTTGAAAAAGTCAAATCAAAAACCCCAAAGCTGCCTCAGCAGATAACCAACCAGCAGCAGTTCTCTTCTCTTTCAAGGCAAGATAGGTGGGACTCGGTGCTTTAAATAAAGTCACGTTTTGGCTACAGACGAACATAAGACACAAGGCTCACGCTATTTTATCCTCAGTAGATACTGCTCTGGCTCAAAGGACCAAAAGAGCACTGCAGGAATGCACTGCAGCAGAAGTCAGTGCTTTGAGAGAATTTGGGGGTAAATCATGCTGACTCCTCAGCAGCTCAGGATGAGGCTCTTGGGTTCCTCAGCACACCGGATCTACCTGTTCGTGGTTACTGCCAACCACATCCTAAGTGGAGGGGAGGGGGGAAACAGTCAAAAAGGCTTGAGAGAAGATATGTTGAGTGCACACAGGAGACCCATCTCTCAGGGCTGAAAGTCTTCTGGGAAGCCTCACTGGTGGAAAGGGAAGGGAAGGAAAGAGTGCAAGTTTTCCTCCGACACAGCTTCTCATCCCAGATGTGCCTCCTGCGAAAACAGCAACCAACACTGTCAGCTAACAGGAGAAAGGTTGCAATCCGAAGCTCAGCCACAGACAGGGCCTGAGGAAAGCCAAGAGTAAGCTATTTCTTCTCCTCCTTCTCAATAATTCTACCTGTGCTTCAGCATGCAGTTGCTCAGAGAAGCCCCATCCCTGGCAGTGTTCAAGGGACAGAGCTTTGGGCAACATGGTCTAGCGTGTAGTGTCCCTGCCCATGGCAGGGGGCTGGAACTGGATGATCTTAAGGTCCTTTCCAACCCGAACCATTCCATGATTCTAAGTCCAGATCCTGCAGCCATCACACACAACACACAGCCATTCACTTTCTTCTCCCTTTGGAGAGCGCTATTGCAGAATTCCAGAACCAGGGAAGTCTTCTGGCTAAATTGTGACAAGAGATCCCCAAAGAGCATTCAATCTGTGCGCCCGACTGAGATGTGTGGGAGTTGTGAAGAGGAATCTGTGAGTGAGATTTGGAAGCAAGGAGAATATTGCAAGCAAGGTGGAAGCAAAGGCATCTTTGCCCAGCTCACAAACCGGCAATGGATAGGTGGAAGCAGAGGATGCATCAGCTCCGCTTCATACCACCAAAGACACATGTAAGACTCCCCTCATGTGAGAGTAAAAACCAGAAAGACTTAAGGAAGGATAAAGCATGAAATAGAGAAGAATAATTTCTTAGCTACAGCATTAGAGGGGTGCCTTACAATTACTAAGGTATTTCCATGCACTGTGCTCACATCTCTGGCCCACAACCACGGACCATACTGGAAATACTCAGTTAATATTAGCATAGAAGCACGAGCCCTACTGA
Organism: Bolborhynchus lineola; assembly: GCA_025448015.1. Taxonomy (NCBI): domain Eukaryota; kingdom Metazoa; phylum Chordata; class Aves; order Psittaciformes; family Psittacidae; genus Bolborhynchus; species Bolborhynchus lineola. The sequence goes on along the minus strand of JAOEHX010010367.1, from coordinate 21,931 downwards.
AACACCAAGCTGAAAAAAGGAAGAGTGCTTACACTGAAAAGCAGTAAGGAAACTTCACAGAAAAAGCCTCTGGAAATGCAGGTACCAGCTGCATGTTCCTACTCGATTTGCATCAGTATTCAGTGGATTCACTCAACACATCCCTTACGTGTTGGTGCTTCAAATGCAATTCCCACTTCTATTATGGAGTCTCTTCCCCACCCCATTGTCTACCAAAAAAAATATGTAAGACAACACAATTCTTGTCCTGCAGCTGTAAGCACCAAAAAAGTTACCAAAGTGCAAGATCTTATCGTGATGCTTGCACAGTCTGCTACGAACACATGCTGGGGAGTTTCCTGAGCAAGACTTGGCTTCCCATTGCAACACTACAGAGTTAAAAGTAGGACCTTCCTAAGACCCTGACTTTGGAGTCCTCTGTACACTTGGCTCCTGAGGGACAAGTACAAAATAGGAATTCTTAAGTATGTCCCCAGTTCCTTGGCCAGAAAGACCATATATTCTACTGAAAGGGGACTGCACTGCCCAAAACAAGCACCGGTTCTGTTAAACTCTTGTAGGTAAAACACAGTTTCAAGACTTGCCCTGTAGCTGGGGACTGTGGGTCATTACTCCCATCTTTGATAACATAACAAGGAACAGAAAATACCATCTGAAAAGGGATTTTGAAACATACACACTTCATTCAGCACAAACAAGGTAAAGATGCCTGTGACATCTTTCTCCAACTTTTTCCCATTAAGCCCTTTGCATCAAGTCCCAAGATCATCTGTTCCTGCCCAGGTTTGCCTTCTCATGGAAGAAGAACTGTTTAAAGCAGACTCCATTCTTTTGTACCTTCCAGTTCCTTTTGAGACACCATCTTCCAGCCAGGATCTAGAGGTCACCTATCCTTTAAGTCCTTTCCTGCGAGAGAGCATCCTTGTAACTCATTTCTTCCAGGAAAGCTGCTGTAGAACCTGGACCAGGTCAGGATCTGGTCACCCTTTCACATCCTTGCTGAGTCTTCTCTGTGTTGCTCTGTGCCTTATAACATATCTGTAAATCCAGTCCATTAGGAGGTAAGAAGACAACAGAGAGGGCACAAAACAGCCTCACAGCACAGAGACTGCTATGGACAGTGAAGGTGAAAACTGGCTTACATACAGCAACAAAGACTTCAGTTAGCTGTGGGCAAGCTTCCTAACAGTAAAAGCTAGAACAGTTTGCCTAGGGAAAACTACAGTCCCATCACAACAGGTTAAACAGAATGGGAATACTTTAGATACAGCTGATGTTGGCTTAGGGTAGAGAGACATGGAACTAGATTATCTCTCACAAACCTTTCATCTGGTATCACCGGTTAAAATAACATTTGCAGTCTTGCACAAGATACATACAGGAACAGGTCAAAGACAGAACGCACTGTACATCCATAAGCACTTCATTTGGGACCTTACGTTGGAGCATTTGCAAGCAAAAAAGGGAAGAAGATAAGTGATCGCAAAGCCACGTCAGAAAAACATTCTCAAGTAGTTTCCTGCTGGTGCAATGACCAGTAAACAACCAAGCTGCTCTCAGAGGCTCAGGTCTATACTGTGAGCTATTTGCTCAAATATGGATGGACTTCCAGAAAGTGTGTCTAGGAAAAGTGTCAGAATGTCCATTTTACACATACAGAGATCCTGTTGTCCCCAGTGATTAAAACACATCCAAAATGAGAGTACAAGGGGACTGCAATAGTGTAGTCAGCCATCTGGTTATATCAACGTGACCAAGTCCATCCAAAGAGAGTAGATTCCTCCCCCCTGCAGTCCAAACTTAGGGTTTTGTTAAGAGGTCACCTTCTCAGCATGGACAATAAACTGTCATCTCCTTCAGAGCACACTGTTAAACACAGGCCTCTTCTGTAACTGCCATTACAGAACACCCGACACATATTTGTCAGCTGGTAAGGGTTTGCTGGCCAGTCAGGAGGATTATTTCTAGAGTCAGGCTCCTGCACACGTTCAGACTGTGCCAACAATGAATATTCCATCACAAAACTTCACAAGAAAACCATAGGTAATGTGGGGCCCCCAAAGAGATGCAAGACAGGAAGAACTGCCTGCTCAGGAGAACTACAGAGGGCACAGGGAGTCTAAAAGGGAGTCTAAAGGGATACAGATAAAGTCAAGTCTCAACCCTGTGATTCAGGGACTGTGAAATTCTGGTTAACGTTTAGGAAGATAGTTACATTATGAATACAAAGGAAACAGGAGGTTAAGAAAGAGAATTCAACTACATAGCGCACGCTATTCATCAGTTCATGTTCAATTACTTGCTCATTCATCCCAAGTAATCACATTTAAAGGATTCATTCATGCACAGGCAGGATTACAGCCTGAGCTTACATACCTCACTCCAGGGACAGGAAAAATATCTGTGGTCAGATAAGTGCCTGCAGCTACACAAAGCAGGAAGATTTCAACCCCTACAGAACTGCAAACATCACACCTACCTTCCAGATGGACCAGTGTAAAACCTCTTCCTACAGACCGATTCTGACTAAATACCAGGTTCACATTGATCTCCTAATATCACTGTGCCTCCTGCAAATTCCCCAGGTCAGGCAGCAGGGAGCATTTGAGGAACCACAGTTTTAGCATTAGGAGTATTCCTTCTTGTCATGCCTTCAGGAGGCAGCTGGCTCCACCAGACAGATCATCCCATTGAGTTTCAGCACCTGGATTAGATCAGCTACACCACAGATATCAGTCAGGGCTCCGACAACAATTCCACACCATGGCCTTCAAAACCATTACATGCACCAGTGCCTTCACCACTGGTCAAGGTGTGCCAGATAACTTCCCACAGTCCCTCTTCTATGCATTTGCCCTCAGTTAGAAGGTTTCATTCAGATCTCATTTCCACCCCTGGACGTGGAAAGGAACTACATTTGAGGATAGGTTAAAATAACTGACCTGCTTGAGACTGTGAAGGAAGAAAGGCCGTATTGTCCCATTCTGTATCACATACTCAGCTGCAGGAGAACTGCATGCCAAGGCTAGAAAACCTAGTAGGGTAGGTCCTGTGTTGTTCTTGTTATGCTTGTAATCCTTGTATCTAACCAGACACGTTTGTAAACCTTGATGCAAAGCCTTGCTGCTTGTGATATTACACAGAGTTATGGCAAAAAGTGATGTCTCATGTGTTACACTACATTCTCACAAGTACAATGTAAACCCCAATGAAGCTGGAATAAGAGCCAGGAGTTTCACTCCTCTCACAGCACTAGCTACCAGAAAAATAGAAGTACTCCTGGCAGTTAAAGCACTGAACTGCTGTAGGAAGAATACTTAAATACCACCATTGTCCTGCACACTTCAAGCCACAAAACCCACAGCTGGATTGAAACTAATTCTGTTCCATTCCTTACTTCCAAGGCCTGGCTCTTGGGTTATTGATAGTTGATAATAAAGTGCTTGCAGAGCATGTTCCAGGGTCTGCAAAGGAATGGTGTCAAGAAAACAAAACATCTAGGGGTCAGAGCAGACCACTTTATTCCAGGAATGAAGCACACCTGGTACTGAACACACGGGCCTCAGCCATTAGACTTTGCATTTGGGGTAGGAACTTAAGAGTAGAAGCTCTCTGGCTCAAGTGACCTGCAAGTGCCTGGTTTGAAAGCCCAACCATGTCAACCACGTAACAGAGATGTAGATACTCATGCAAGTGGTGCTGCTTTTCACTCTCTTCTCCTCTGAAAGTATCAGTCCTCATATCAGCTGAGAAGAGTCAGGTTTTTGAATTGGGTGTCCCAGCAAGAGGTGGCACCCCCAGAGTCCACACAGCCCGTTACAGATACTTTTGCTTTACTTCGCACACGTCTTCATAACATAGGAAAAAGATGGGACATCAACAAGAACTCCTTGTCCATCAGAGACTCTACAACCTCATTTCTCCCTTAATACTGTAATCGCTCCTACCTCTTCCCCCCCTCCCTTTTCCTTCTCAAACACAGGACTGATTTTATCTTTCAAGAACCATTTTAATCGTGTCATACAAATCAAAGGAAGAAACCAGAGATTATGAAAACACTTAAGTCCATCTTATTTGTTTGTTGTTTAAATCTCTCCGAGGAGTTAGCATGATTGACAGTAAAGCCATAAGAATTAAAAAGAAGGTTCTGCCTTCTGCGCCCAAGGTGCTGGCCTACGAAAACCAAGTACCCCAGACCAAAACAGAAGGGAAATAAACCCAAACCAGGATCCATTAATCCATTAAAGGAAAAATGTCTCATTTTAAGACTATACCCTGCAGGCAGGTTAATCTATATTTTATACGCAGTACTTATCAATTTACTTAAAGTCTTCAGAGAAAGCAGAAGGAAAGCACTTGCTTTCCAAGAGGTGATAACTGCATTTCCAGATGGAGACTACAAGGTCCTTCTCCATGCTTCTGCTATTTGGACCAGCTTGTTCTCTTTCACACTTCTCACTGTCCCTGTAAGAAACCAACTGAAACGTTTCCAAGGTCACTTGCATGGAGGTGAGGTCCCCTCAAGACAGGCAGTAAGCCTGCTCAGACTCAAATGATATTGATACTAACCAGGGGATAAAATCAGGTGGAAGCATCTAATCTATTGGCAGCATGGACCTACCAGTCCACATAAGTAAAACCAGCAAGCTAGTGAGATTGCAAACCCCTTTTGCATGTTCCTCTCCAGTTGCAAAACATGGTAAAGAGAGAGAAGTGTAAGAGGCTGTAAGCAGCCTACAAGGACTACATTTTCACCTGACAGCTGCGCATCTTCCAGTGAAGTTCAATTTCACAGTCCAAGGCACATTCTGAAGCTACAGCTTTTATTTTTTGAGATCATTTCAGTATTTAACTCTGGCAGGTTTAGAAAAGAAAACCTACTGATTAAAACTGAGCCTTAGAAAAGGGAAGTATGGGTTGAGGGAAAGGGAAGAAAAGAGAAGACAAGGAAACACTCAAATCATTATAGATGGTTCAGCCATAAGTCTCTAGCAAAGAGCTGGGGAGCATAACTTTTATCCTGCGTGGTTCCATTGATACTAGGTTTGTCTACAAATTCTATCTCGCAGGCCTGGGTGCTGCAAGGTGAATGCTCCAGCTCCAACACTGTTACGTTGTTTGGCATTGAGGAAACAAGTATATTCCTTGGAACAAAAAGGGTCAACTGAGGACCGCGGGCCGGCCAGTAGCGACCAAGATTAAAGCCATTGATCCAAATTTGCCCCTGTTGAGAGAGAAAGAAAAACAACAGATTAATAATTTGATAGATAACAAATGATGCTTTAAGCAGAGCAATGCCTTTAAGTATAATGCTCTTCACATAGTAACTTCATTTCCTCCATCCTTCTGTTTGACAGAACACAAGGAGAGAAGATTGGTCCAAGGAAAGGCTAATAACAGTCAAAAGAATCTAAATCACCTGATGCCATCATTAATATTTAAGAAGAAAGTAGTCAAATACTGCAGTAATTCCACATATGACAACACTCCAGAAAACAGAATTGCAGGATCCTGGCACTGAATTTTGCACCAAGTTTAAGAGCACAGTGAACTTGAAAACTGCATTTGCTTGAAGCTTGGTTGTTAAAAGGAGAAAGAACTCCCTAAAGACAAAAGCAGATCTTAAACTCCGTTGTGACTCTGTATGAGTGTGAGACCACACTGCCTTGGTAGTCCCTTCCTATTGCAGGGTTTCAAGAGAAAGATACAGCTTGCCTAGAACACATGGAATTAAAATGTTTATTAATTCATATTCATGTTCAAAGGGTCATGATCATCAGAGTAGAATCCAGTTGGAGTTCCCCATGAGAAGCAACGGCCATAAACTGACACACAACAAGTTTCACCTCAACATGAGGAAGCACTTCTTTACACTGAGGGTGTCAGAGCACTGAACAGGCAGCACAGGGAGGGTGTGGAGTTTCCCTCTCTGGAGCCATCCCAAACCCACCTGGACATGTTCCTGTGTGATCTGCTCTGGGTGGCCCTGCCTTGGCAGTGGTTGGAGGGGGTCATCTACAGAGGGGCCTTCCCACCCCAACCATTCTGTGATTCTGTATTATGCTTGCACTAGCCGAGTCAACAAAAGAACTCGTGAAATCACATGCAAGGGAGTACTGTTATTTTGCTGTAGCTACCTACAGCCATCACAATCCATGGAGGTCTGCAAGCATTAACTGAAGTTCAATGAAACGTGGTTAACTTGGCATGTAAACTCTTTAAATTACTTTTCATAGTGGAAATGGCCAGAACCCCTAGTTCAAAATACTGGTTTAGCATTATAAATACCTCAAGCTCAAAAGATTTCAGCAGCACAATTATAACACAGTAAATAATGGTGTTCAAGCTGGTTTTGAGGCATTTTTCTTGTGTTTTCTCTTTCAAGTATTTATGGAAACAAAGTCATACAAAACTCCCAAGAGGAGCTTTGTAAGGAGTTGGTACATTTGCAAATGCAGGTGAGTTATTTCAGCCCTGTGGTATGAAATCCTGTCTTGCACCGTTCTGCTAAGGTGTTCGTTAGAAAACAAGTTTGAGGTTAAAGTTTGTTGATGATTTGATCGACTTTACCACGCTTTGTGGCTTGTTTTTGCTGTATTAAAAGAGAACTATTTGCTACAGAAGCAAAGGACTGAGCTTGAAGAGTTTGAAAGGAAAACGTGGCATTAATGCAGCCTCCTCACACTAACTGAATTAGTGAGTGTACCCAGTAGACAGTAGCCTATCTACTACAGAGAGTGACTGTAACCCTCTGGGAAGAAGGAGTTTACTGTAGGAATCAACTGTGTTAGCTCCAATGCAGATGGTATGATCAGACAGGTCTCTTGTTTCTGATCTTGGTCACTGATTGTAAACTCATTTTCCTAGTAAAGCTCTGGAGTTCATTGCTCAATTCCAAACTATCATTATTAACATTGCGATTTCCAGAGGCTGCACACTCAGGAATTCGAATGCCCTTAACCAGCAAACCACAATACTACATACGCTACCTGTCAACGTGCCCCAGACAAAATAAAGGTAGGGGGGGATCTCTATTTTCAGTACCAAAAGCTCCTTTAGCAGGGTCAGCAACTACAACCCATGATTCCAGAGAAATCAAGAACTGTCCTGACTTCAAATCCTTTATTCCGCTAAACAGAAAAAGCCTCATAAACCTAACCATACACACAGGGCATGTATACTTAAGGCCATTGTGCTTCCTCAAGTGAGGGTGGAGGAAGTCTTATCAATAGTGAAGAGTTTAAAAACCACTGAAGCCAAGCAAGCTACAACCACAGGCCATGACTGTTAATGCTGTACCCTTCCAGGCTGTTCAGCATCCCAGACTCCTTGTCTTAATATGCAGGACCATCATTAGAACTTGATGTTTTCTTGCAAAGTGTTTGTTTCCACAGTTTTCAAACTACTCCAATACATTAATTTCAACCACCTGCAAGAGTCCCTCTCCACAACACGGCATCGCCAGTTCGTATAACACTACTCAAGGAATTAAGGCCCAGATACAGCAGGACCGGAGTGGAATTTACACACTTAAGACCCTCTACCTTACGTTTACCAATGAGCAAACGCCTTTATTTGGAAGTCTTGGTTTCAATGAATGCCTAGTATCACCTCAATCTTACTCCTGGGTGCCTTAAAACTCTGATCTGATCTATAAAAAGCTTGAAGAATCAACTCAATAGCCTTACTTACAGTTCAACTGGAATCTCTTCACTATGACTGCTGTAGAGGGTATACAAACTGTGAAACAGAGGTTTCTATAGATCAGAGGAAAATATTACCACCACTATACAAGAATTCATGGACTCATTTGCCATTTCAAAGACGAGTCTGCCAGCAGGCAGGTATGGTCACCTCACCTCCTGAAGAAGATTTTGGATTCATGGTCTCAGATTCCAGTTGCTGTGCAAGCAGCTATTGTTGGATTTTATTCAGTGATTAAGACATGCATACATACAGGAATGGATAAGGCAGACTTCCTCATCCAAGCTCAATGCCAGCAATGAATCAGTCTTCTGCATATTGGGAAGTGCTTTAACCACTACAATGCTGTAAATAGGCCACCAGCAACTCCTTCTCCTATTCTATTTCAATAGCAGTAAATTAATTGTTTCAGAAATCAACAATTTTGCTACCTAACACTAAAATAAACATTTCCCAGAAGCCTGGACTTAAATGCTCAGGTATCTAAGAGGAGTGGCACTTCAGTGCACACATTCTGCTCTCTGCTTCCCACCAGCTACTTGAGGTGGTCTTGACCCACCCTGCATGCTGGCTGCTTCAAACATGGCACTGGAAAACACTTTTTGTTGCTCTAGCTGCATTCCAGCCCTATGAGAAGTTTTCATTAACATGCACCTGCCCACAGGCTTCTCAGAGTAGTGCTCTGTGATCCATTCAGCCCAGGTAACCTCCAGAAGACAAGCAGAAACATATTCCATGCACTGGATCTGTACCGATGGGCACATCACCAGCAGTTGTGTCCAACATTGTCATCTAAGAGGATCCATATTTCTTCACACAGCACTGCAAATATGTTGTTAATCGATTATTATAACCAGGAAAGTGTCCTTCACCATGGACAGGCATTTCTAAATAGCCTAACATTTCATATCTTTCTCAGTGATGACAGACTAGGGAGTTAGTTTTTGATACATACCCCCACACTATGTATTTTCTGAACACATCTTTTCCCTCTCTTTTAATGGTTTCTCTCCAGATTTAGTTAAGGCAAGGAATCAATTTCCTAGTTGCTTAATTATATTTGAGATACCCTGCCACTACAATCAACCTCCGCCCATCCAAGAGAGGTGAACTTTGATTGTCCTTGGAAGCATTCTAATTGGACTTCAAGTTTTTACAGCAAAACGTTGTACCTTTGTCCAGCCAGGAAACTTGACATAGGTGTCTTGAGGCAAGTCTGGAATTCCTCCAGGAATTGAAAGTGTTCCAGTGTAAAAAGTAGGTGCTTCGTAACTCAGCGGATCACCAACAGATCTCTTTGGTTGATCAAGGTGCCTGTTAATATCATGGTTCACTGCTCCGTCTATGTCCAGAGGATAGATTTCCCATCCAGCAAGTATATCTTCATCAAGAGTTAAATTTGAAACGAGACCCTAGGAGGAGGAAAAAAAACAGACCCAAAAGAGAACATAATTAACTTCGTGCCATTGAAGTTATTTGGCTGCAGCTATAAATCAGTCAGGAAGAAAAACTGAATCAAACCACTTGCAACAGCTGCCAACCTGTGTCAGAATAAAACCCTAGCATCTGGTCTTCCCCAAGGTAAAAGCTTTGCTTAAGAATAAAGAGTTCAGTTTTTTCTCTGTGAAAGAGCTGCTCCTCTTCTAAGTTTTGATCTTTCACTGATGCCTGAGGGTTTTTGTTTGTGGTTTCTCCAAAACCTGCGCCTTAATATAAAGTGGAAGAAGCATTAAATATCGCACGTCTGAGATACCATCAAGAGATTTGGTAAAACTGAGTCACCAACCCAAGACACCAATCTGCACAATAGCAGAGAAAGCAGTCATTTCCTCCCTGCAAACCCTCTCCAGCTAAGATACAGTATGCCAAATCAAGGACACATGCTTTGTGACCCCGATTCAGTGAAATACTCTAAAGTTTACAGTCAGCTTCAAGAGTTCTGTTTCACTTCTTTGAACCAAGTGTGCAGCACACCAGTGTGCTCACACGAGTGCAAGAGGAAGGTACGGCCATGTTGTAAGAAGGAACATTGTTATCCCTACACAAATCCTAATTGTGTTAGAATAAGTTTCCAAAATGGTGTTTTCGTGCAACGTAAAGGGTTGATTTAAAAACAATGCTACTACATCCATGTAACTGCTTGAACGGACTCTGCAGGGAGGTTGCTTTTCAGTGCAACTCAAGTTCTGCAAATACAACATGTCAAACAGGAACAAGCAAAACCACATTTTCTATGGCGTTGGAGGGCTGATCTATGTTCGGCGCTTCTTCTGATGTCCAGTAAGTACTCCACAAGCCTCATCATCTGTTCAAGCACTAACTGGTCTTCTCTTCCTTTACTTAGATGCCCATTTTACAGAACAGGATCTTATTTTTCTCATACACGGAGCTAAGTGGAAAAATCTGTCTACACAACCTAGACTTTCCTCTGTCAACAGTCAGATATGGATATAGATTTCCCAAGTGAAACAATGATATAGGTAGACACGAGCATGTGAAAAGATACAGGAAAAATCAGGAGCCACATTCTCCCTTTGTGTCCTTCAACATGACTTAGATCAGCAGGATGTTATCAATGAAAACCCTGTTAAGATTTCTCCCCAAAAGCTCAATGCTTTGTTCAATTTCAAGCTCAAGAAAAGTGACTGAAAAGCAGCTAAAGAAAACCCATAAAAGCCACCCTATTTGCTTCAAAATGCAAGGCTCCAGGAGGCAGGAACCTCTTCCCCAAACTGTCTTTGAAAGCACAGACCCAAGGAATAATTATTCCCAGTTTTCAAAATGAACACAACGCATGCAGGAAGGATTCTGTGGGAAGAAGCAACGCACATATACCAAAGCTACCTGAGAAAGCCAACCTCTTGTACTGAAGGGAGCCTGCTGTTAGAGGATTATTCTCACAATGCATGTGTCCACTCAACTTGCTTTGCAAGGCTGAAATCCGGGTGTAGAGGTGCAAATTTCAGCTCATTCACAGCAATGGGGAGTACCTTCCTAATCCAACATCTAACCCTCTACTCTGCCACCTTAATTTCACAGTAAGCACATAGGCCTCCTTATGCCTAGCCTGTTATTACATAAATGAATGCAGTGCTTCTCCTACTTCAACACAAAGGCAACACACTGGGGTACTAACTGTTCTCTCTTGCCACTCGGATAAAGGCAAGGTACCTTGAAAAAATAGCATGAAGAGAGTTGACACTAGTGCTACCCACTGAATTTACATACCACAAGCACAGAAAAGCCTCTGCTGATGATGCTTTTAATCCAGAGGCTTTCATACATCCTAAAAATTCCCATAAGAACACATTCAGTTTGTTCTGATTAAGGTTTAAAAGAACTGCATGCTTTCCAAAGTGTAAGGTAGGGGAAGCTGCTTTTACTACTGCCTGTAGGCTACCACCTTAGCAAATGCTTCGAGTTTATATTGCTTTGCCTTGGATGGAGTCTTAGCATAACTGGAGATATACCCAGGAAACCTCACAACACACTTCAGAGTAAGACAGCTGGTCAATTAGACTCCTTTAAAGCAAGGCTCAGCTTCAATTCTTCCATGCTGCTTAATCATAACGAATATATATCCTTTAGCAACACAAATAGGCCCATCATACTCATGGAGCACAGCACAAGTGTGAGAATGGGAGTTTCTGCTACTGTCTATCTTTCAAGTCTCTTCCCAGTCTATGTTTTAGACAGACTGAGCTAGATTCTCTAACAAGCCCAAAATTTACCAGTTTGTGGTCTCATCAACTAGGCCAGTCAAGGCACATCCTCACTTGGGTTTACTCTTTCCTCTATTTACAAGCTTAAAAGTCTTACTTCCTCACAGCATCCATGTCTCTGCTTGATAACTAAATGGTACTCTTCAGGCACATATCTTTCCTGTGATGTTTATCTTTCTCCTGCTCTTGCATCTAAACTAACCAAGAATCACTTTGGACAAGTCTAAACTCTGCTCTGCGACACCTATCACAGAATGATTGAGAGGAAACAGCAGCTTCTAATTTTCCTGGCATCACCCTAGCACCAAAAAGCACCATAATAACCAGTCATTAATCTGGACAGTCACTCAACATTTGACAAGCTTTCTGAAAGAGCACCACGAAATCAATATAAGCCAAGTCAAACCTAGCAGTTAGGGGGCTGCAAATCTCTTCTTAATTGTAAAGCTTTGCAATTACTTCATTATTATTTGTGGCCTAATAATATATAAACCTAGAAACAAATAGTGTGCCGTGGCACTGAACACAGGCAACATGAAACACAACACAAGCCTGGCCTCTACAATACCCTCACAAATATCACAGCAGGGAACCCATTAAGTCTAAAACGAGAAAGGTCTCCTTTTTGCCCTGGCCCTTCCTACCTTAGTGGCACCTCCACTGCATTTGGTTTATGTGGCAAGGTTTTGGTAGCAGGGAGACTGCAAGGGTGGCTTCTGTGAGGAGATGCAAGAAGCTGCCCCTGTGTTGGACAAAGCCAGTACCAAGACAGACCTACTACTGATCTCCCCCAGGCAACTCTCTTTTGCCCACGATGGTAACTGGTGAGCAATCTCCTTCATTAGGGACTGTGGTGATAGGACCAGGGGTAATGGGTTCAAATTTAAACAGAGGAAGTTTAGATTAGACATGAAGAAGAAGTTCTTTACTGTAAGGGTGGTGAGGCACTGGAATGTGTTGCCCAGGGACGTTGTGAATGCTCCATCGCTGGCGGTGTTCAAGGCCGGGTTGAACAGAGCCTTGGGTGGCATGGTTTAGTGGCAGGTGTCCCTGCCCATGGCAGGGGGGTTGGAACTGAATGATCTTAAGGTCCTTTCCAACCCAAACTATTCTATGATTCTACCTGGACACATGAACCCTTGTGTATTTTCTCCCCCATCATGTTGATGGAAGAGTGATGGAGTGGCTTGGTGGGCACCTGGTGTCTAGCCCAGGTCAACCCACCACAGCCACTTAAGGTGACAGTCTCAAAGTGTAGCACTGACTCAGAAGCATTCAGAAGCTTTCTGATCATTATCTCCAGCACCTGATCAGTCTAAATCTAAACTGGAAGTTTTATATGGTAGAGTGCTCATGAGACAGTCCTTCCTAGCCACACTGACAATACTGCAAGGATATGCTGCTGACAAAGGAAACAGGACCAGGATACAAAAGTGCATCTCTATATGCACGTAAACACACACCTCACAAATGCAATCCAAGGATTCAAAACCCTTGAAGTACAACCAAGATCGACTGGCAATCAACCAGCAACTTTCCAACTCATTTTTGGAGCTCATCCAAACAGCTTCACACATTTTAAAGTGGTGGCTACAGACTCAACCTGAAAGTCTTGCAGGTGACACTTTGGCTGACAACAGAAGTGACCCAACCAGCATCAAAAAAATAACCACCAGTGTTTGTCAGTTTTTAATTCCACATAGATTTTGGTGACTGGAGAAAACTCAAATGGAAACTCCCAGCAGTTATATCTTGAGGTAAAGTTAGAGCTGTGTAATCCTTTTTGCTCTAAGGCACTACTTGATTTTCAACCTGTGGAAAAGAGGAAAACCCACCACAATTCAAGTAACTCAAATGACTTCACTTACTTACCTTAAAGTCATTGTTGTACCTTCCAAAGTTGACTCGGCCCATATTCTCCACCAAGATGTCCAGATTTGCTCCGGCCTTTCCAGTTATGTTTATTGAAAGCGATTTGTCCCTTTCAAGAACACCTTGAGGAACCTATATGAATTATATCAAGAGGAAGAAAACAATCTAAAACCAACAACCCCCTGTTATTTGTCTCTTTAACTTGCATAAAGAAAGGGGAAAAAAGAAACAAAATAAGTAACCCCCCTCATTTTCCTTTCCTCCTTTTGCATGTGAGAACACATGCACACAAAAGCTGCTATATCGATCCTCACATCTCAGTACATCAACTAGTGCTACTAGGTGACATTTGTCTAACTGACACCATCTCTTTCCTTAACCTGGTTTCAATTAACTCAATTGGCTGTTAGAAACCTAGTAGGTTTTGGTGCACCTGATTCACAAAAGCAGGTTCTCAAATTGAGCTTAGTGACTGAAAAGTATTTGGCAAGATCAGTGATTAAAAGGGGCTTCATCTTCCAATTAAACTTGCTTCAATATTGAGTTTTATTTATTCCCATTTTTAACAACATAAGGAAATAAAGGCTTGACCTGGACATAAAGGTTGTGAGAGTCAGCAAAGGTCAAAGATTGATTAGAAAATAGGCTATCAAAGCTTGTGAATTCATATCAATTCTCATTAAGCAGGAACAAACCTGTCTTAAGGGAAGAAAGGTAAAGTTCATGTCCTGTACAATAAACTTGGGGGTTTTCTAACTTGTAGTCAGAAACCAGGTTTTTTAAGACAGGAGTTAGGCTCAGACTTCCACTTCCCCCACCTTTAAAGAGAATAAAATTCCCCAAAATCTACGGAAACACTGTAAAAAGCCACCAAGGAGATATATAATTAACATATTTCATGAACCTGCAAGTAAACCCTCCTTCTAGTTTGCTTGGTTTTACTTAAGTAATGGATCTGTATCAACATTCAAATGTGCCAAAAATGGAAACAACTACCTTTTCCTTAGAAATAATATAGCAGTATTTCCTGAAATATGAATATTCAGTATGAATCAGAGCATGGCTTGGGTTGGAAAGAACCTTAAGATCATTCAGTCCCAACCCCCTGGATGGGCAGGAATATATCACATTAGACCACGTGTCTCCAAGTCCCATCCAACCTGGTCTTGAACACTGCCAGGGATGGGGCAGCCACAGCTTCCCTGGGCACCCTGTGCCAGCGCCTCAGCACCCTCACAGGGAAGAACTTCTTCCTTAGATCTAACCTGAACTTCCCCTGTATCAGTTTAAATCCATTACTCCTTGTCCTAAGTTTGGTGGTGGTTTTGGTTGGTTGGTTTTTTTCTCCCCCTCCCCAACTAGCCTAGGTTCCCAATTACTTTCATCCGGGCCAACCTATTTGCAAACCTCCAAAAGCCAGCAAATACGACAGGCAGCACTGCTTAGGGCAAAGCTCTCTTTTCCTCAAGGTTAGGTCCTGAGCAGCAGATCAGGCACTTAAGGATTGAATTGTCACAGAATATCTTGTGAGAAACAAACAGGAAACAGAGAACAGCCTGCTCTGGTCACACATACTCCCATAACGTGCATCATATGACCCCCAAAAATACTCTGGAGTCTCCTTTCCTTCTTCCTTTCCATGTGAGTGTCAAGGGAGTTAGTTCACTGTGGTAGATTCAATGGTCTACATAGCAGACTGCTGGACCTCGACTGTGCAGTGAAGTTTCACACAGTACCTGTATTAGCACCATCACTGCAAATGATACAGGTGGGAACTTTGCTATTACCAAAGCAAAGTCCTATCTTTCTGCATATCCCCTCTCTGATATTCACCCAAACACATTCAACCTTCTCCATCAACAAGGCTCACTGGACCTTGTCCCAACAGGGGCTAGAATGCATCACAGAGCTGGAAGGAAGGCTTTGGCTGGGACGGTATAAACACTCTGTGATTTAAGACTCATCCTGTGCTGCAGGTTAATGAAGCAGAAGAACAAACTGCTGCTGAAATGAAGCACTGGTTTCACAGAACAGAAGCAGCCTTCCTCCCAGAAAACAGCTCTAGAGGCTTTCAGTGCAGATGGCAGCATACGTACAGGCAGCAACAGGAACCTCACACCTGGCAGGTCAGACATGCCATATGGATTGCTACAACTACTAGGTGGAGAGTAAAACACCTCCTCTCCAAAAGCAGGGAGTACAGAAGCTTGAGAAGGTGTAGGAACAGCACTCCCAGTGTGATGGCCAGGTCAAAACTGTGATATTTGAGCAACTTCAGCAATCTGACTCATCTCCTGTAAGACAGATGTCTGGGCATCCTGCAGCTTTCATTTCTTGAAGGCATGAAAGTTCGTCATTCTACTGAAACTGGACAGCCCTATCTGATAGCCATGAACCATGAGAAGATGGAAGAGTCAAAATTTGATTGCTGTGCTTATACCAATGAGCTTTGATACCAGTAGAGGTGGTGGGTGTACTGACAGTGGTATAAAATTAGTCACTACCAAGTATCAGCCTGTTCAGTGAAACCTCCTATGGCAGCCTTCAACCTAAAAGGACTGAAGATACTCAAAGATTGGTGAAAATGATAAAGATCTGGCATTATCACTTTGATAAAAAAGGTATTTCTGCCCACGACTTGAGTGGGATGACTTGAAGGCACCTGCAATGCCTCTGCATTACCAACTTTCTGCAGTGCTTCAGCTGCATTGCATAGCAGAGCAGATACATTACTGATGGGAAAGGTGACCCCCAAATTCAAAGTACAAAATCAATGCACTCTGAACTACAGCATCCAGTACAGTAACCAAAACAACCTGTCTGTGGCCCAGCAGAAGGAATGCAGCCAAATTCATACCTGTGGTCTCCTCCATCCTCTATACTCATTGCTGGAACATAGTTCTCAACCATCTTTCACAGAGAATTGTCCCAGGTTGTAAAATGATGGCATTGTGGGCAAATCCCAGCTACTCATGTGCTGAGCAGCTATACCACTGTGTCAGACAGGATATAACATATCTGTATGCTTTTCCCTTGGCAGGAAACCAATTCCTCTCACCAGCCATAGATTTTCACAAATCCAGCAGACTTCAAATGCATTGAAGTGTTCCACAGTCAAACTTTAACCACCTAGAAGTAATTCAAAGATATGTATATCCTAACTGCTGCTTCTACTTCGGAGGCATCACCAGCTACAGAAACACTCTTTGCTCATAGCTCTGATGCCAGCATTCCCCCAACTACATTAATCATACATGAGTTATCCTGGACAACTACGATTCTGTTGTCTTAACATATTATTAATCTCAGTTTAGTAAAACTGCAGGCACAAACTGCATAATGTAAGAATTACCTTTTATATGCAGGTAACACACAGCATATTACAGCTATAATTTACCTTCTGCAAGCGAACCTTCCCATATGCAAATTTGGGTGTTGTTGGAGGGATAAGACCTTCCGGTAACTGGTTATACTAGAAAGGGAAGAAGGGAAAAAACCAACATGAAACAGATTAAAGCATGCTTTAATGGAATTCTCACTTTCCACTTCACAACGTTCAAAAGCAGAACTTTAAGTAGACAATCTCACTGTGCTAAAGGATTACAGCTGCATCTAGTGTAAGATTGAGCTGCCAAAGAATCAATGCCCTTGGAGCCCTCCTGCAGAGCCTGCGCTGCTGTCTTCTAAAACCCTCCTGCAGTCCTCTTCTCAGTCCACAGGGAGCTTGAGTGAACCTTTCCAAGTCTGTAGGGCAGTACTTCCAGCTGAGCCTTCCTTAGCAGCACTTCAATACAGGAATCATTAGCCTTCCTACCAAGGGACTGATGAAAACCTGATTTATATTTCTGGTAACGAGTTCATTTCTGTCTGTATTTGGAAATAATCAAGATAAAGAATACAGACTGGTGTGAGTTGGAATGGACCTTAAGATCATCCAGCTCCAACCCCCTGTCATGGTCTTTCAGGCTTAAAAAAAAGAAGAACTGTAATTCAGCCAAGAGAAGACGTCAAAAGTAGGAAATCTCAGCTCAAACAGTAAAAAATAGAGAATGCTGTCAGCAATTGAAAGAAGCTGTACACTGAAACCTTTATTCTTTATTATATTTATTAACTGAAGGGAACAGTAAAGGAAGATTTATAACATGTTACCCTTCCACACAGCCAACACGTGGAACATAGTCATTAGCTGCAGGCAACTTAATTTTCTTCCATCAGCTCCACTTCAAACTGCAACTGAGTAGATAGACTGATACAGGTTTAAAACCCACAGACACAGGAAAACTCTGTTGAGATCCTGTGGATATGGAACGTAAGAGATAAACAGACCACAGTACCAACACGCCTTAGGTTATACTGAACGCTTCAGATCTTATCAAAGCTCTCACTGCACTACACCACTACTTCCATTTCAGGTAAGGATCTTGCCTTGAAAAAAACAACTCAAAACCAGGAAGCTTGGGAATTTCCCTGGTGAGAAAAGCTGCATCAAGACAGGAGGTTCCCCTTGAAAGGCTATTAAAATGATGTCCTCAAGGGAAAGCTTAGGGATAACGTGTGACCCACAGCAGGCCTTCCACAGCTACAGAGACAAAGGCATGATCAATCCTAGAGAAAGTGTAGCACACTTCTGGGAGACCTGCTCCCATTGGAAACACATCTTTTAGTCACTAGGAATGTTGCTAGCATGCGACAGGACAGCAAGTACAAGCTTGAGTCTTGGTATTCCCATGGAATCTGTTTTAAGCCTCATCTGAAGCCTCCAAAGAAAGAGGAGAAATTAAACAATCTATCAGTCACAGGCACGTAGCACCAGTCAGTAAAAGATATGGCCTTTCCCAGTAAGGCAGGTTCCATGTTTCATTTCAATCTCCAGTTTGTAGACACTGTGCATTTTTACAGCAAGGCAAGGCTGGTCCCACACTCTAGTTACAGTTTGTGGCATGACAAAACCCAAGCAAGTGTTCATTTGGACAAGCACACTCCTTCTGAGACCCCAAACCACAACATGAAGTCTGGGATACAGTCAGCCAAAGCACTAAGCTGCAGTGATGAGCCTGAGCTGACTCAATGGCTGATGGATGCTGCAAGGGGAGAAGCACTGCTCACTGCCCATCAGGACAGAAAGGATAGCCAGAGAGGTGCAGGATCTTTCCCCTTTTGTAACAAGGAGCAGTTAGGCTGGCCTAATTGCCTTAGTTTACATTCCTTCCCTGCAGAAAACAGTAAATTCAGAAGTAACCCCTACCAACACAAGAATGAGAGTGTTTGCAGTATGCCAGTGATGTTTCAAGGAAACACTTCCTGGGGACACTCACCATACCAATGACTTCCCTCAAGACAAAATACTTCTCTGTGAGATCCCCTGCTTCACTCAGTGGAGCATCATAGTCATAGCTAGTGGGCTGTGGCATATAGGGCATATTAGCACCTAAGTAGGGGGAAAAAAGACAATTATAAACAGTGGTATTTGGGATTTAACATAGAGAAACTCTTCCTGATGGAGGGCAACATCCTTGTGAGCTCACACTGCTCTATTATAGAGTCTTCAGAAATATTCTGAGGAAAAACAAATTTATCCATGTTTCAGCTGCCTCACAGGACTGAGGCAGAAGCAGCCTTTGCAAAGTTAAATACCATGTGGGTTTAGGACAACATGCTTGTCGACAGAGAGAACAGCTAATGCAGTCATGTTTTGTCATGTGAAAGTAAGCAGAGCTTATTCTTTTCACAGAATACCTAATTCATAAAGAGCTCCCCTACATCATGAGCATCACTTAAATAATCTCTTACCATTCCAATAGGCAAAGTTGGTCCCACCTATGAACATGTACCTAAAAAGGAAAAAAAGCCATCCACTTATATCAGGTTTTGCTGAATTGGGAAAAAAAAAATACCCCCCCAAGTTAACCTCTCCAAAGCACACACTTACAGGTTAACGTTAGCACCACGTGCCAGGATTTCATTAAGTGTTTTAGCTCTAGTTTGTGCGGGCCCAACAGAATGACGGTGCCCCCAGTGATCCAACCATCCAGTATAAAACTCAGAATTAACCTGAAAGGAGGAAGGGCAAAAGAGGAAGGGAAAATATGAAGAGGGAACAAGAACAGAATGCAATGAGATTTCAGGTTACTAACTCTAAGGGGGAAGGAAAAAGGGCACCATGACTCATTAGAGCTATTTTTGAACTACTATATATACAGCAAAGTACACACTAAGTCAGTCCTTTTCAGCAGATTACTGGGTAAATAAATTAAAGGATTGTTCCAATCATTTTATAAGGACACTCTGAAAATAATTGTGGAAGTACCAAAGTTTCCTGTGAACCTGCCTACATGAACACGCTGCAGAGGATTGCCATTAATAAATGATGGAGGTAACACATTCTCTGCAGGACAGCATATGCACACTATATAAAAATAGATCTTGCCAATATCAAATGGCACTCTAAAAAACTTCACAGCACAAAGATAATCTTGCACCCTCAATGGGCCTTCTCCTCTTGTTGAAAAGGCTTCCAGTGATCTCAAACCCCATTGTAACCTGTGTAAAACCTCTAGGGTAACCAAAAACAGGAAGCAACTGCTAATCTACCCATTTAAGTTTGCTTTTAACTTCCACCTACACACATACCTCACTAATACATCTCACCATCCTCACTGTTTCCACTGCTTTGCAAACATTTGTTGTTGCAAGGAAAAGCACCGAGACAAAATCTTTACCTTTGACTACAATGGTATTTGCAGAGCAGCAGTTAATGTGGATTTCAAACACACAGAGAAGCTCCTCTATTCAGGTTTTTCTGACTTGGAAATTACATCTTCATAAACACATCCCTCAAACTGTCCAACACACTGGTGTCAATTCCTCTCCTATTAACTGCAAGATTAGGAATGATACAAGAGATATAAGTGAAAGGACATACCAAAGGGCCTGTAGGTTCACTGCTCCTTTGAGCCAAGAATGCTGCTGTGACATTGCCACCTATAAGCAGATAGAAATATAATTGAGTTGCTACATCCATGGCTTTTTCAGTCCTTCATTCTACTGAAATAGATGTCTAATCTCCCCTCAGAGGTCAGTGTTGGGACTGACCCCGTTCAACATCTTTGTTGGCGATGTGGACAGTGGGACCGATGCACCCTCAGCAAGTTTGCCGATGACACCAAGCTGGGTGGTTCTGTTGATAGGCTGGAGGGAAGGGATGGGATCAAGAGGGACTCTGAAACACTTAAGAGGTGGCTAAATGCCAACCACACAAAGTTCAACCAAGCGAAGTGCAAGGTCCTGCCCCTGGGTCAGGGCAATCCCAAGCACAGCTACAGGTTGGGCAGAGAAGCAACTCAGAGCAGCTCTGCTGAGGACTTGGGGGTGCTGGTCGATGGAAAAATGAACATGAGCGGCTCCAGTGTGTTCTTGCAGCCCAGAAACCCCCCATGTGCTGGGCTGCATCAAAAGCAGCGTGAGCAGCAGGTCGAGGGAGGTGATGCTGCCCCTCTGCTCTGTTCTCATGAGACCCCACTTGCAGCACTGTGTGCAGTTCTGATGTCCTCAACATAAGGACATGGAGCTGCTGGAGCAAGTCCAGAGGAGGCCACGAGGATGATCAGGGGCTGGAGCACCTCCCATACAAAGACAGGCTGAGAACATTGGGGCTGCTCAGCCTGGAGAAGAGAAGCTGTGTGGAGACCTTGGAGCAGCTTCCAGTGTCTGAAGGGGGCTACAAGGATGCTGGAGAGGGACTCTTCATCAGGGACTGTAGTGCTGGGACAACGGGTGATGGGTTCAAACTGAAACAGGGGAAGTTCAGGTTTGACCTAAGGCAGAAGTTCTTCCCTGTGAGGGTGCTGAGACACCCTTTGATTCCAGTTTTTAAGTTGCAGAACTTACTTAAAATACATATATACATCTTCTGAAACCCCAGCTTTTCCCAGGAATGACATCCTAGCACCAAAAAATGTGGTATGTGTCAAAAAGACTACTTGGTCACTGGGAAGTTGAGATCTGGGGTTGTGGTGAAGAACAGAAGCCAGTCTGTAAAGAGGAGTTCCACTCTTCATCAATCCCAGTGGCTCAAGCCATACAGACTGGAAATAAGAGTTCCAATAGGAGCTTTCCACCTCATAAATGATATGCATGAAGGAGTTTCCAGTTTTAATCTAATTTGTTTCTTGTGCCTTAAGCCTATTTTGCCAAGTACATGCAGTATATGAACATTTCCATCATTACATTAACACTCCTCTTCCATCAAAAGGGTGCTCTGAACACACTAGTGTTGCTTCAGGCCTGCATCACAGCCGTCTGAGGCAGTGTGCACATTTCTAGTGATCTTCAGCAGTCATTTTTTTTTTTTTACAGTAGAACCATAGAATGGTTTGGGTTGGAAAGGACCTTAAGCTCATCCAGTTCCAAGCTCCTTTCCATAGGCAGAGGCACCTCCCACTAAACCATGCCACCCAAGGCTACGTCCAACCCCACCTTGAACACCACCAGCGATGGAGCATTCACAACTTCCCTGGGTAACCCATTCCAGTGCCTCACCACCCTTACATTAAAGAACTTCCTCATATCCAATCTAAACTTCCCCTGTTTCAGTTTGAACCCGTTACCCCATGTCCTGTCACTACAGTCCCTAA